>JAESVK010082228.1:0-11452 GCA_017140935.1 Hamamelis virginiana
ATCAGCGCGCGCGTGCACACACACACACACACACACACACACACACACACACATATATATATATCGGTTTTAGTGGGTAACCATACCGCACTAAGATTTCCCCCCTATTTGGTATCAGAGCCATGGCAGTTTAAATCTGTTAAGCTGGGGTAAGTTTAAGGCTTGATTTAATGCTATGCCATATCAGAGTACTATTTATCTTTTCCTTTAGATTAGTATGCACTGTACATCGTCATGATTAGTATGCTCTATGGTTGCCACTTTGATGGATCTTCCATATCAGAACACTTGACATGAATGTACAACAGAATACTAAAGGATTAGCTAAAATATAAAGTACAGAACAATCCAATTAATGGTTTTATTGGAAAAAGAATAAATTTCAAAGAACAAGTTGAGGGATGTTAAGCCTTGTGGTGGCGACAGTTTATCCAAACTCTTGTATTGAAATTTATTTAATCTCTTCTATTTATTTTAGCACAAACTCACGGGCATAACATTTTATTCAAACTTTGAAATTATCTCAGTTTATTTCACTTTAACTCTATGGCAGAATCCTCTACCATCCCTGAACCGTCTCGTCTTTCTGTAAGTAGTACTTTTTCAAAATCTTCAAAAGCACTTTCTCTTAGAACTTCTTCTTCCTCTAAATTAGCCTATCTATATGAAGTAGAATATCTTCCTGAAGATAGTAAAGTCCCAGTAACTGATTTTCCTATTGTAAATCCTTATACTGTTTACTCTAAGACTCCTTCCTTTTATAAAAAAATTAGAAATCTTGTTCCTCTCTCTTCAAAACAGTCTTCAGTAAAAGAGTATGTTCAAGCCTCAAAGTTTGATCAGTTTCATATTCCTGCTGTTGAACAAGAGCACTTTGTTACTCTTACTCTTCCGAGAGAACTCATTCGACCTTGGCAACATGAAGGTTTTACTCACCTCCATTTTGGAGCAGTTCGTCTTGCTCTTACTTTTCATGGCAGAAAAGGTTTTCCAGCAGTTTCAAGAATAGCTCTTCTTGATTCCAGATTCAAAGAATATCAACATGCTGTTATTGGAACTCTTTAGACAACTTTGAATGCAGGCACAGTTTTTGTTACTTTATTTCCAAACTTCAACATGCCTCTTCGAGATCCTCATCTCATCGATGCTTTGAAAGTCCAAATTCAGATCACTGGTGCAGCTCAAGTCTCGGACACTTTTGCAGCTACTCTTCATTATCAGTTGGCCTACAGACTTCAGAATCATGTTTTTGATCTTGCAGTCCCTGATATCTCTCAGACTGATGAAGCCTTGCATATACAGGTTGACCCAAGTCTCACTGCTACATGCTCATTTGTCCCCAGACAACTCACAAGGGACCAGTTAGCTTCTCTCATCCCTGAAAGCTGGCTAACTAAGTATGAAAATCTCCATCAAGCAGCACAGCCTGTACAGTCTTCCACACCTATGTTTATAAGAAAAGAAAATGGTCTTGTTGAAACACGATTTTCCTCATCAACTACTGCAATTCATGTTTCTGTGTTCCCCACTTCTCTAAACATGGTTCAACCAGTCTCTTATGAAAGATCTGCTTCTCCACAGATTATTCAGTTTGATACTGATGGTCATCCTCTTTATGAAGGAAAAACTTCTTCTGGTCATATTTGGTGGGATACTTGTGATTGTGATGATTGTTACTTTGAAAGTCACATTGAAGAAATTAAGCCCAACAAGAAAAAGTCTTCTCAGAAACTTCTTCAAGAACGTTATGAAGCAGGAGACCCTTCTGTTGATCTTCTTGGTGAATCCTCTGGAAAGTTTGACTATTATGTCACTTATGGTGATCAGTCAAAAAATCCTCCAGTTCTCAGACCTCTCAGATGCAAAACAGAACTTGTCCTACCACCCTCTCACCCATCTATTTCACCATGTAAACCTCCACTCAATCCATACTACCAAAAGGTTTTGCCTTTGATCAAAAGAAATTCATCCTCAAAACCTCCATTCGTTTCTCCTCCACAACCATGTTACATGTTTTGACCCGTCATCTTCTTCATACTCAAATAACTTTCCTCCCTTGGAAAATTTTGAGTATCCACAACAAAATACCAAGCATTTCTGGAAGATAAAAAATCGTGTTGGTTTTCAATCTGACGGCACTCGAAAGACAGTCTCTGCAGCTGAAGCAGCTCTCAATTGGCAAGCAGAAAATTCAAAAGCTCAGAATCATACCTTGCAACAGATCTTGAATAATCAGCAACAGTTGGCAACTACTGTTACAACAAAGCTCTCAGCAACTGATTCATTGATAGCTGATTTGAAAACCAGAATTCAGTCTCTTGAAGCAGAATTGAATCATATTGTGGATAATGTCAAAGATTTCAAAGTTGCTTTTCCTCTCCTTGGTCAAAAAGAAAAAGAAAAGGTTCAACTACAGGCATAGCTTCAATCTCTTGAATCAAAAGCCCAAAAATCCAAAGTCCCTTCTGTCCATTATTATTCTTCAACCATGACCACCACTCCATCTACAAAAATGTTCAATCCATTTGTTCATACTCGAACCATTCAACCTCTGGTCTCTGTCCATGCTGACAACAATCCTTTCAAAACCACAAGCCTTTTTTCACCTACAACATGTCTTTTGAAATCCAAGCAACATCAAGAAGTTCTTCCTCCTTTAGAACTTCCTGATCCTCTTATTGGAGCATCTTCTACATCAATCCCTGATGTCATGCCTGTTGAAAACCTTAATCCAATTACCGCATTCCTCAGGTCACTCACCCTTAACAATCCAACTTCCACTGGTCAGAAATACTTCCCTTAATTGACGACCTTGATGTTAATGATCTTGGACTTGAAAGTATTTTCCTTGCAGAGAATGATCCAGATACTTTTGATCTAGATCCACAGCCACCAGACCAACCTCCTCCAATGTTTCCAACACCACCAGCCATTCCTCCCCAGAGAATAAGACAGACTTTTCCCACTGTTCTTGATTCAAAGCACTTATTCACCATTGATGATACACCACCATCAAAATGGAGAGATCGTTTGTTTGATATGTTTTCTTGGTGCACTGCCGAGCTACAACTTCCAAACTCTACAGTAGCTATTGTTATCTCAAAGTTCATTGCCCGTCTTTCTGGCAGACTTCAATAGGGGGGGAAATCTTAGTGCGGTATGGTTACCCACTAAAACCGATAAATAATATAACTAAGGATGATGATATGAACAAGATACTTAAAACATGAGAATAGTAAATAAAGAAAGAAAAAGATTAAACAAGCCACAAGTAGATTACATATAGAAGTTTTTACAGACATCAAACTAAAGAGCTAGAAAAGAGGACTAGAAAAGAGGACTGGACAAACCCGAGGCCATGCCTTTGAATAAACAAGATAGATCCTTATATAGACAACGGATCTCAAACCAAACTTGAAAATAATTCATTACAAGATAAGGTTCAAACAAAGTCAAAAAGTGAATAGTGAAAAGTAAAAATTACTTTTTACTATTTTGCTTTGTCTGCCGCATAAACACGCCGAAAGCAACACATTTGGCTTTTTAGATAAGACGGGCCAACTTTCTTAAAATAACTTTAAACAAAGTAACTCAGTCCCATCCATCATTGGGATCATTGTCACTCATGTAGTCTTGATCAAAGTAATCTACTTCAGGAGTAGGAGGATCTGGCTCTTCAAATTCAGGAGTATCTGGTGGTTGAGATATGCCAGGGAGATTTTGAAGGAAAATCTCAGGAGAACTGGGGCCAGCAGGAGGATAAGATCCTGTATTGAGAAAAGTGACTTCTCTGAGAGCAAACTGACAATCATGATAGAGCCAAGAGTCTGTGTGATGGTGGTGGAGAGTACCATTAGGATTATGAAGCCAGTGAATAGTGGGAGGATAAAAAACTCTTTGAGCACGAACATTGTTCTTGGAGTTGAACTTGGCTAGAAGAGGAGCACTTAAGATTTTCATTCTGAGAGTTGGGTGGATCAAAGCTGAATAAGATCTCCATTGACCATGAAAAGCATCATTGTAGAGAACTTGTATCCAAAATCTGTCAAAGTATGGATCATTACCAAAGAAATCATAATAAAGCTGTGGTTCAAAGATAATGTACATATGAAACTCATTTAACAGATACCACAAGTAACAGTAGTGGTAAGGAGTCCATGAGGCAATCCAAAACTTGAGAGGTGTTTTCCAAGGACTGTTATGATGATCAGGCCATTCATAAAGCCAGTGGTTGGAGAAGGTAAGGAGATAAGCTTTAAGAGTGTCAAGAATCTCGAGGGTTCTTTTCTGATAGTAAGGTCAATAATCTGAGTCTTAATATCAGAAGGTAACAATGAGAAGAGTTCATCAAGTGAGTCAGGGTCATGATTTCCAGAGGAAGAGGAAGAGGCCCCTGTAATTGGATAGATGCACAAAGGAGGAGGTAATATGGATGTAATGGGAGGAGGATTTCTTGAAAGATAATCAGTGAGAATATTATTCTTTCCAGAAATATGTTTAACAGTGAAGTTCCATTGAGAGAACCAATTTGCCCATATGAGAAGTTGAGGGTGAGGAAGAACTTTCCTTTTAAATTGAAGCATTTTAGGAAAGGATGACATGTCCATTTCAATAAGAAAATTATGGCCAATGAGATGAAACTGGAATTTTTCAATACCATATTTTACTGCCAGAATTTCTTTGAAAGTGGAATGATAATGGGTTTCAGTTGAGGAAAAGGCACCACTTTTGTAACCACAGATTTGTCTTTTGCCATTGATTTCTTCAAAAAGAGCAGACGCCCAATATTCATCAGAAGCATTTGTTTGAAGAACTCGTTTTCCTATTCCAGGGATCTGCAAAGGAGATAACTGTTTCCCAATTTCTTTTAATTTCTGAACTGCAGTGGTATGTGACTGGTTCCACTGTGGAGGATTCTTTTTCAAAAGTGGAGAGACAATTCCTGTGAAGAGAGACTTTTGGAATAAAGTTGGCATAATTAACTACACCAAGGAACTGTTGAATCTGCTTTACTGACTGGAGTTGATTTGGAAAATCACATAATTTTGTTGCTATGTGAGGTTGTGGGACATACTTTCCATCAACTATCTGCATGCCAAGAAAGTCAATAGTAGACTGAGCAATTATCATCTTACTTTCTGAAAGCATGATTCCATGTGTTTTTACCGGTTGGTAAAAATCATCGAGTAACTTTGCATGTGACTTAGCTGTAGGAGAGTAAAGCAAGATATCATCAATGTAGATTAAAGCATTTGACAGTAGTGGTCTGAAAAGTGAGATCATTGCTTTTTGAAAATGGGATGGAGCATTCTTGAGACCAAAGGGCATTACTGTCCACTGATAACGATGATCAGGGATGCAAAAAGCAGTTTTGAATCTTTCTTCAGGATAGATCCCTAGTTGCCAGAAGCCTGCCTTGAGATCAAATTTGGAGAAGATCTTAGCATTAGAAAGATGCTGTAACAATGAGGTCTTATTTGGCAAAGGAAATTTGTCATCAGCAAGGAAATGATTCAAATCTTGATAATTGACAACCAATCTGAGCTTTCCACGAATTTGTTCAGAATGCTTATTAACATAGAAAGCTTCACATGCCCAAGGGGAAGAAGTATCTTCAATGATTCCTTCAGAGAGAAGAGATGAAATTTCTTTCTTTGCAAGAGAGAGATGGTCAGGATTCATTCCTCTGTGAGAGGCTTTTGTAGGATTGACATCTTCATTCTTTTTAAAAGGAAGAGAAACAAAGTACGAAGAGTTTTTCCATAAGGGATTTGGATTTTTGAGGAGGAACTCAAAATCAGTATTTGCACAACAATCTGGAATTAATTTGGCTTTGATAGAATCAAAAGTGTCAAGGACAAAGAGATGAGGAATCTGAGCCCATGTCATAAAATGTTGTCTGTATGATAATCCTTGAGAGGACCACCTTAGACCAACAATTTTATGCAAAATATCGAAGCCAATAAGAACATCTCTGCCAGTGAGTGAAGAACCAAGAACTTGATGTCTAATCACCAGATTAGGAAATAGTCTGATAAGAATTTGTTTGTTAATCTTTGTGATCTGAAAAGCTTCTCCATTGGCTGCTCTGAAAATCTGATTATGGGGAAGCCAGTATTCATCAGGAAGAATTGCTGGATTGATCATTGTTGCTGCAGCACCAGTATCAAAAAGAGCAATTGCAGGAATTGATATTGAATAGGTGTTTGGGAGGATATGGATCTGAGCAATTGGAGTTGGATGAGAAACTGGAAGAATCACTGGCTGTGTAGTAAAAATCATGTCTAAGTCATCATCAGGCTGTAGAGGAGTACTTTCATCAGAACTGTAGCCAATAGCAAGGAGAGTCTCAGGAGTATACTCATCAGTGAGAGTAGAGAGATTCAACATCTGAGAATTCAGTAGCACCATCATGAATTTGGGCTTGCTTGAGTAATTTAGCTGCTTTTTCTTTCTGAGGACAATTTCGAGCATAATGGCCAGGTTTCTTACAGAGATAACAAGTTTTTAAAGTTTTGTTTCTGAATGGTTTTTTCTTTAAGAAACGCCATTTTTTCTTTTGAGGAAAACCTTTCTTTTTGGATTTGAATGGGTTTGAATAAGATTTGCTGGATTGGCCTTTCTTGAAATGATCTTTCTTCTTTGTAGGACAAACACAATCTTTTTTTGGACACTTGATCTTCAAATCTTTCCTGGAACACCCATCACCAAGTTTGCTGTCAGTTTTCTCGATTTCTTTGAGAAACTTTCTCTGATTGCATGACTTATCAAGGGAGACAAGCATATGCTGGTAAATTTCTCCGAGAGAAGCTTGATGAGGAGTAATTCTTTGCATGCTCATTACCTTTTGTGTTTCATTTCCAAGAGGTTCTGGAAGTGAATTCAAGTAAGTGAGCTTGAGATTGATGTCATCCAAGCCATTAAGAACATAAAACCGTTTAGACATACGGTTGAAATGGGTTCCCAAATCTTTTCTTTCAAACGAGCAACATTTCATTGCCAAGAATTCTTCACGAGCTTGATCTTTATAATGAGTAGCAGAACCCAAGAATTCTATGTACAAAAGAGCAAAGAATTCTTCAAGATTTGGCTGTTGTGAAGCATTCCTTTGTCTGTATTCACCAAGAGCTATATATATATATATATATGCGATTTGGATATGCATGGTTGATTTGTTTTTATTGGTGGACCTCTACCTTGACCAATTGGATGGAAAATAATTCAATTTGGCTTTACTTGGACCTATAAGTCTTCAAATTGGTTTTAGTTTAGTTCGAATTTTGAAGAAACACCGAATAAACTAAATATTTTAGGTTAAGTAGAATGAAAATAAACGAAAAAATAAAATATATAAAATGTAAATTTAGTCATTAGGAATAAAATGAGGGAACGGTGTAAATTGATAGTGAAGATATACCTAAAAGTGACCATGGATCAACTATCCATATAGATGGAGATATTATGGGTGGCATCACTGAAAGAGTTAGAGTAGGGTGAATGTAGTGGAGACGTTCTACCGGCTATAACCTCTCAAGTCAAATGGAAAATTTTGCTAGACAGTTATAAAACTGTCTATGCTTTATTATACTGAATGTTGGTAAGTTAAGAAAGAACATGTTAAGAAAATAAGTGTAACCGAAGTGAGGATGTTAAGATGGATTGGTGGTAATACGAGGAAAAAAAAAAAAAAATAAATGCATCTGTAAGAAGGAAGAAATGGTTCCAATTGAGGATAAAATGAAAGAAAATTGTTTAAAATGGTTTGGTTATGTGCAATTAAAACCTAAAAATGCACCAGTACAAAAGGGGTAACTTGATTCATGTGAAGGTCCAAAAAAGATAAAAGGAAGGCCCAAAATAACGTGCTTAGAAGTAGTAAAAAAAAGGGCATATGTGCTGGAATTTAATGGAGGATATGACCCTTGTTAGAGCTTAATGGAAAAAAAAGAAGATTTATGTAGCTAACTCTATGTAGTTGGGAATTTCGGATTAAAGCTTTGTTGAGTTGAATTAGTTTGAATCTAATAGAATAATATAATTTCCACCCTCGGTTCAGATTTTCTTTCTTTCCATCCAATCATATTAGTGTCTTTTTTGTGCTTTTGTTTGAGTGGCATCATTGTTTTTTAATTTTTTAATTTTTTAATGAAGTAGTTGAATATGTGAGATTGGGCTGTCTCCTAGCAACTTAAATCGAGATCCTTGACAAGCTTGGCTGGATAATTCCTTTAACTCGTAACTCCATGGCCAAGATAGTTGAGAAACCTCAAAATGAATTGTTGTGCTATGAAGAGGGGAATGAGTACTTTGAGGAGTAGCATGGCTTGGAAGGTGGCTATTTATTTATTTATTTTTTGTAAAAAGGTAAATTGTATTAATCACAAAAAGGCCAAAGGCCTGGTATACATGATGTATCTAAACTAGGTATATCTTTACAAAGAGCGAGAATCTAGAAAATTCAGAAAAGAAGGCTTTCTACCAAACCGTTGCAAAGTAAATATGGTTCTAAGTAACCCTTCTTTTATCTTGTCAACTTGTAATTACATATCTTCGAAGATCCTTTTATTTCACTCTCTCCACAAACACCAAAGGATATACAAAGGGGTTACTTTCCAAATGGTCCAGCTATTCTTCCTTCCAGTCCTGAACCACCAATTTTTAAAAAGTTCATTGAGCATCGTAGGCATTACCCAGCTTGAGCTCAGAAGAAAGAGTAATCCAAAGTTCTTTAGCAACCGTACAATGAAGGAGGAGATGGTCCACCATCTCTTCACTATTATTGCACATACAACACCAATTAAGGATCATTGAACCACTATTAATAACATGATCAATGGTTAGCCATTTGTTTATGGAAGCTGTCCACCCAAATAAGGACAATGTTAGATGGAGCACAAGTACACTGAATCCTTTTAGCTAGAACTTCCTCCCCAAAATGGGGAGCAAGGGGAGGAGGCTTGAATATTTCCTCAACTGGGGTTTTTAAAATTTATTTTTTTTACTCCCTTTTTTTTTTTTTTTTTGTTTTTTGTGGGTTTGGGGGGAGGAGGTAGAGCGTTGATTTGGGTTGGCTTTGGTCTTTGCTTTAATTGTTATAGATTTTCTTGGCTTGAGTTCAGCCTTGCTTAGATAGGTTTTGGGTTGTAAGGGTGAGTAAAAGGGGATAATTATAAATGTGTCTTGCAGTACCAGGCAAATATATGACAGGATGACAGGTGGCACTGCTTAGATTCTTTCTTTCTTTCTTTTTTATTTATTTATTTTTTTTTGAAAAGAAAGGAAAATATTGGTAAATATTCATGTCTTTTAGTGCTACAAACATTTGTTTCTCTTACATATTTTTGCTTTCCACCTGCAGGTAAACTCTGTATTGAGGTCACTCCTGCATCTAAGATTGCTTTCATCTCTGAGGAATTGTGTATTGGATGTGGTATCTGTGTTAAGGTTTGTGAGATACGGTTTGTGCCATTTTGGTCTTTGTTCTCTACTGTACTAGTGGATTTACATTATGTGTTAAGCTGACTATATTTTCTGATACAGAAATGCCCATTTGAAGCTATTCAAATTATCAATCTACCAAAAGATTTGGATAAAGATACAACCCATCGTTATGGCCCAAACACTTTCAAATTGCACAGGTTAGTTTACATTTGCAGTTTTTAGAAAATGGCGGCTTTCTGTTTTCTGTAGATTAAGATAGCGGATAATTTCAATTACAGGTTACCCGTCCCAAGGCCGGGGCAAGTTCTTGGCTTAGTTGGAACAAATGGCATTGGGAAGTCCACTGCCCTCAAAGTTTTGGCTGGGAAATTGAAACCCAACTTGGGCCGTTTCAACGTAATACTCTTAATTATCAATTCATTTGTTGCCCTTTTTTGATGCATGCATGTTTTAACTTTATAGATGTTTATTTGCAGAACCCTCCCGACTGGCAGGAAATCTTGACATACTTTCGTGGATCAGAACTGCAAAATTATTTTACCCGTATCCTGGAAGATAATCTAAAGGTGCCGTTTGATTTAAATACCTTCATAACTTGATTTATTGGGTTAGGTGTTTAAAGCTCATTTTGAAAAGAAAAAATAATTAAAACTGTCTTTTTAAGTTCTTATTACTGTTTGATTTTTTAATTGATTGTGGAGTTTTGAAGCATTGATGTGAGGTGGATTGCTCACATAAGCTCTTATTATATTAGCCTCGGTGGTTTAACTGGTTGATTCGAACTGTTCTTGACTCACATTATGTTGGCTACTGAGTTTTTTGGGTGGCAAAGCTTGCATGTGCACGGCTGAGGCATAAATTTTTCCATGTTAATTTGAAATTATCTTGCAGAATAAAAGTATACTCTATGGCATTTTATGAGTGTTATGGTAATGGCTTTCAAGTTATAAACTCATTTTGTGATTCTGCGTATATCTTTGCATGAATGTGTGTGATTGGGAGAAAAGAATAAAGTCCCTCACTTCATATATTATTCTTTTAAATCTGTGTGGATTCGTGGTCATGAATTACTTATGGTAAATGTGATTAAATTCAGCCTATTAAATTGTAAAGGGGACTGGGTTACTGGATTACCAATTCAGCTATTGGGTGCTCACTAATCTTTGATTTATATATAGAATTATTTAGTAAATATAAATATGAAAGTTGCTAAAAGCATATGAATTGCTGGAACAAAAATTCTAGAGAGAGAGAGAGAGAGATTTGTGGGTTTTAATGTTCACTCCAGAGAGAGACAGAAAGAGAGAGAGAGAGGAAGGGAGCGGGGGAGGAGATTTGTGGGTTTGATGTTCACTCGGTCACTCCACATGTGTATTGCCTGGTCTTCTCTCCTGAATCTCTCTCTTGTCTCACAGACAATATCAAAGTTGGAAATAATAGTTAGTGGCAAAAATTAATTCTTTTTCCTATTCTTTTTTGCTCTTTTCCTCAAGAAAGCTTGCAGATCCAGCAAGTATGTTTCAAATCTTGGGGTTTTCCTGGTTATAAAACAAAATCTTAGGGTTATCCTTTTTTCCTTTCTAGGTTAGTATAATGAACCTACCCAATGTACTGTCTAGGTGGCAATTTTTAATGTGTTGAATTGTCAGATTGCCATGGAATAAGAATCATTGCTTGTGTTTCATTCATCACATGGTGCATTAAGTTTTTCTCCTCTTTTGATATGATATTCTATTTTGTATATATAAGAGGATCTGATATACAATTTTTATGTTCAGTAATGTCTCGGATGAATTGTTTTGGGTACTGATACTCTAGGAATTAAATATCAGTATTGAGAGATATATCAATGGTCCCAAAACATAGATATATCGATATCGATTTAAAGATATGATGGATTATTTAATTAAAAATGGAAATTTTCAGCATAACTCTGCAAAATACTAAATTAAACTATAATACAAAAATTAGAATCAAAATATTGCAAATTATATATATATATATATATATA
>JAESVK010082228.1:11552-39433 GCA_017140935.1 Hamamelis virginiana
GCTGGGCAAAATAAATCACAAATTTCTACAAATTTTACACTAAAATGCTACATAACATTAAAAATTTAAAATATATATAATTTACAAAATAACAAATAAATATATCAATAATCTTGTATATAAAAGAATCTCCACCTTAGATCGATACTTACCGAAATATCAGTAAATATCGGTCAAGTCTTTGTATCGATACCCACAGATATATCGAGCATATCGGAGATATTTTATTCCATGTCGATACTTATGTCTATGCATCCACTGTAAGATTTAAGTACTCTTAAAAAGTTAAAGAAGAAATTGGTAGTTGAATTCCTTCAAATTAACTAATTATCATATGTGTGTGTGTATATATATATGTATATTTGTAATGAAATGCTACATCAAATTGGTTGATTGAATGACTGCAAACAAGCTGAACTGAGTAGTAATGTGTCCAGGCTCAGCTTGGATAACATAAGTTTGAATTCAAGCTTAGCTCAATTTAAATTCAATATCAATAGACTATTTTTAAGGTTGGCTAAAAATAATACACAAGTTTCAATCGCAGTTTGAAATGGCATGTTAAAGCTAACTCAATTCGCTTTACAGTTAAGTCACTGCACTCGATTCTTGGGAAAAAAAAAGAAAAAAGAAAAAAGAAAAAAAACAAAGTAGCAGGTTATTGGCTGCTTGATGTAAATCAAGTGTTTGGACAGAGAGAATGAAAAATGATTTTCATTAATAGAAAGTAGGAGAAAAATACAAAGAACTAGAGACAAAGTTTTCTCTCAGATCTCAAAACTGTTCTTTAATCATCAAAACTGAAAAATATTCCAACCACCTTATCCATATGCTTCTAGAAGAAGAATCTAACTAACTAGGCATAAAACTGAAGTAACCAAGCTGTGACAAAAGTAAATGACGGTTCACAAGTAAACTAACAGCAAATAAATGAAAAAATAACAAAAAACTGTCACCAACTACTGTTGGACAGTGATACTGGCTATCCCAAGGCACATTATCCTCCCCCTCTTTTGAAAGAACTTGTCCTCAAGTTATAGTAGTAATAAAAAAGAGCCAAAAAAGGTAGCTTATTGAGTATCTTGAAGTATCTTGTAAAGATGAAGTTCCTTCCAAGTTGCAGCCACATCTCTCTGCCCATTTGAAGTCTCTTAGTTGGATGATGTAAAGAAACTTTATCTGGGTCACTTTTTAACTTCATCTGCAAGCTTTCATTGAAGTTCATCATCCTCTAGAGAAATTATAATAGAGGCTACCTTGGTAGAAGTTACTGAGCCAATGTCCATAGCATAAAAGACAACTCGGAAGACACAACTTGAGGAAAAACATCAAGATTCAGCTGCATTATCTCATTTTCAGCACTACCTCGACATCAGCCCTACTCACCAGTGATATTGAAGCACAAATGCCTGCGCTATCAACACTTTCTTCCATAAGACTTGTGGAATTAAGTGGATGAATTGTTAGAGGTTTAGAGACTTCCTTTTCCCTCTTGGGTAGCAACATATATTCTCTCAACAAATGTTCTTCAAATTCGTCATTGAGCTCCTCACACAAAGGTTGATCATATATGGAATGCAATATCTCAAAATTATCTTCGTTTGAAGCATCTTGCTCTTCACTTTCACTCCAATACACATCATAGATTGGTTGCATTTCTTCAAAATGATATTAAACTGCTCAACAAAATCTTTATCAATTTCCTCACTAAGAAGTTGAACTTTCATAATTCCAACTCTCTTCTATTTTTTCATCAAATTTACTCACTTGTCATAAATTGGCAAATCATATTATGTCTCCCTTTCAACACACCTGAAGCACTCAAATGCTCCATCTAGAGGTTGTTTTCCACCACCAAAACAAGAGGATTGAAGTAGTTTAGGGGCTGGAACTAAAGCTTTTTCAGTCTGCCACGGCTGTTCTACTCCAAATCCACTTCTTCCAAAAAAAGATGAAATTCCAACCTTAAGAGAGCTTAAATGAACCTGAAAAATGAACCTTTTCAGATCTGGAAGTGCTCTGTAGCGGCTGTCTAGACCTTGAAAAGCTTCTAATTTGGTGCTTTTCAACAAAAGCACTCTTTGAATTGAAGAAATTTCTTCTTGAACTTCTTCATCTTCTCCCAATCTCTAATTTTTCCTTGACCATTCCTTTGGTGAGACACTCGCACTTGTTTCCACCGTTTGGAAGCTTTTCCTTTAAGATGATTGGATGCCAACTTCACCTTATTTGTACCCGGTACTTGATAGTAATGAAACACTCTTTCAAGAGTATTCATCCACTCTATCAGCTCATCGAAATCAAAACTTCCATAGAAATAAGGATATTATTCTTCAATATGATATTCCAAATTGTGATTATACTCCAATTTGGATTTGGAGTCTTCACACATCTCACTAAGAGAGTGGAGGTGTTGTATTTTATCCATAAGTACAGTCATTTGCCTTCTCAATTCATTATTTCTCTCCAAATTTAGTTTCTGTCTAACATTCCTACCAATTGGCGAATTAACACAAGCTCCTTCACCAAAATTGGCTTTGTTTCCCCGGCTTCTTCCCTTCCTTCCTCAACTTCTATGAGCCATTTCAATCACAACAATTTCAACAATCAAACTCAGCAAGAATTACAGCAGCAAGAAGTCAGACCACAAAACAGTAGCTGCAACTATCAAAATTACCAATTCAAGACAGATTACAGTAGCAACACACAATCAGACCTCAACAACCAATACTACTTGATCAGTAGTAGATTACTAATACCAAAAGAAGGATCAAGTCCACCAATTTTAATTGAAACCAGATTTGATCAGTGTGTACAGATCACAACAGCTCAATAATGCAGAAGCAAATCGATGTATGAGACCTCAAAATTGTCATAATAAACTGCTGTGATTGATCATCCTCCATCAATCAATCACTATAGTGCTCTTGAAGCAGAAAAATCATCTAGCACCTGTTGGATTGCCTGTCAAATCTTGAATCGATCACTGCCGGATCACTTACTGAGCTTCAAATGCAAGAATTACTGAAAGATATTGAGTCTCAAGTGCCGACTGCTGGAAATCTAACTTCTAGAATTTCAGAAGAAAGAAATCTCAAGGATTTAAGGCTCTTTTGATCAAAATTAGGAGGAAATTGGATCAGAAACTGAAGCTCTAATATCAAATGATGTAAATCAAGTGTTGGATAGAGAGAAAATGAAAGAAAATGCTTTTTATTTGTAGAAGAATGAAATCCACTCTGTCCCACATCGCCTAAATGAAAGGCTTGCTATAGCTTCATAGACCTGCATTCGGCCCTCCACCTATAAGCTTAGGCTTTTAGGTTGGAAACTTAACATTATTAATAGAAAGTAGGAGAAAAATACAAAGAACCAGAGAAAAACTTCTCTCACAGATGGGAAAACTGTTCTTTAATCATCAAAACTGAAAAATATTCTATCTAACCACCTTATTTATATGCTTCTAGAAGAAGAATCTAACTAACTAGGCATAAAACTAAAGTAACCAAGCTGTGACAAAAGTAAATGATAGTTCACAAGTAAAATAACAGCAGATAAGAGAAAAAATAACAAAAAAATGTCACTAACTACTGCTGGACAGTGATACGGGCTATTCCAGGACACATAACTACTTTTTATTTCTTCAGGACAAGCAAAAGTTTCCATGTAAAGGAAAATGTTAACTCATGACTGTCATGTCTTGTTGTCAAAACAATTGTCTGTCATTCTTACATTGGACATTGTACATTTTCAGAATGCCTAGCAACATCTTTGTACGCTGCACCCTTTAACCATCATTGCGCTTTACTTATTATGAGCTGCCTAATCAAAGTTGGAGTTGTTTGGCAGCTTGGCTCATTGAGAACTAGAGCTTTAGAGTTGGCTCGAGATTGGTTATTTTGTTTCATAAGCAAGCTTGAATGAGCCTTCAAATGAGAAGAGCAGAGCTAGCTGTGACTCGTGAGCAGCGTGGCTCATTTGCAGCCCTGGTTAACTGAATAGCTGTTGTAAAATTTTTTTGATGGTGATGGAGAAGAGGATGTTGTTTAGTTATTTTAACAATTATGCATGCTTTCAGACAGTATTGACTATATATTTAACAAACTGTATTATTATTGATAACCAATGCAGTAGCTCATATTACATCATATGACTCATTTATATGACATATCACATGCAGCGAACTCTATTCTTTTAACCTATTTTATTGTCCCAATGTTTTCTTTTCCTTAACCATTTATGATTCTTGTTATTAGCTGGTAGTGAATCGCATTATAGACACCAAGTTGTATTGAGGTCCACTTGAGGTTGGTATATAACCACTTTTAACTGAGGCCAGACTCTGCGGTTTCCAACCCCATTTCACCACCTCAGTCTGCCTCTCATACTTGTGAGACGCCTGTAACATTGTGATTAAGATGAGGAAGGCAGTTGGATATCGGAAATTCTGACATTGAATCACCTTTCGTAAATATGTTTTCATTTTCTTGCAATATGAAGTCCTTAAGACTTTTGAATTTGCAAGAGATAATTAGTTGATAAACAGAATAATCATTAGAATGTTGTTAGGACAGATCTAATAGAGAAATAAGCACAATGAAATATAAGAAATCATGTTTAATTGTTTAGTTTTCCTGCCTATGCTCGCCCTCAGTACTTTTTCTTTATTAAATATATTACACATTCATTGTTTCCATGATTTTGGGTACTGAATGGTTTTTCCTCTTATTAGCTATTGTACATTGCTTTCATTCTTTTCTCTTCCTGATGATGATATATTTTACTTTAATAGGCAATTATCAAACCCCAATATGTTGATCACATTCCAAAAGCAGTCCAAGGCAATGTTGGGCAAGTGCTTGACCAAAAAGATGAGAGAGATATGAAGGCAGAACTTTGTCGTGATCTTGATCTGAATCAGGTTATAGACCGCAATGTAGGGGATTTATCAGGTGGAGAGCTTCAGAGATTTGCTATTGCTGTTGTTGCCATACAGAATGCAGAGATATATATGTTTGATGAACCTTCAAGTTATCTTGATGTGAAACAGCGGCTTAAAGCTGCCCAAGTTGTTCGATCTTTGCTCAGGCCTAATAGGTTTGTTTTACTACTTTTTCTGATCGTACTTAGCCTTCAAAGTTTTGCTTACTTGTAAACAGGACACATTGTTAAACTGTTGCACTGCTTTCTTTTTGAATTTCAGCTATGTAATTGTTGTGGAGCATGACCTTAGTGTCCTGGATTACTTATCAGACTTCATTTGCTGCTTATATGGGAAGCCAGGTGCATACGGAGTTGTAACCCTTCCCTTCTCTGTCAGAGAAGGAATTAATATATTCTTGGCTGGATTTGTCCCTACAGAAAATCTTCGGTTTCGGGATGAATCTCTCACTTTCAAAGTAAAGTTGTTAATTTTTTGTGAGTGTGGTGCTATCTTGTTTTAGCAATGGTATGGCATTTATTTTGTTGCCTTTTTCAGGTTGCTGAGACTCCACAGGAAAGCGCCGAGGAGATTGAGACTTATGCACGATACAGATACCCAACCATGACTAAAACTCAGGGCAATTTCAAACTTCGTGTGATTGAGGGTGAATTTACTGATTCTCAAATTATTGTAATGCTGGGTGAGAATGGGACAGGGAAGACCACATTTATCCGCATGCTGGTACTATTTTTTTTCATTGTGGTTTTTTTTTTTTTGTCATGGAAGGCTGTTAAAGTCATTATACATCACATGCCTATCTTATTGATTAAATCTGCAGGCTGGTTTATTGAAGCCTGATACTGTAGAAGATTCTGATGTGGAGATTCCTGAGTTTAATGTTTCTTACAAGCCCCAGAAGATCAGTCCGAAATTTCAATCTACAGTCAGACATTTGCTGCATCAAAAAATACGTGACTCATATATGCATCCTCAATTTGTGTCGGACGTTATGAAACCTCTTCTAATTGAACAATTGATGGATCAAGAAGTTGTGAATCTCTCTGGTGGGGAGTTGCAAAGAGTTGCATTATGTCTATGCCTCGGGAAGGTAAATGTATCAGTTGTATACTCTTTACTGATAGTCTTCTAAAGGACTCCATATGCTTGAGTAGCTTTGTGTTGTTGATGGTTTGGTTCATTGCACTAGTATCTAAATTATCAGTTAATCCAGCCAATCCTGTTTTCAATCAGAGTACTTTATTGCCATAAATCATATTTTAGACCCTAATGCTGGTATTTCTTTCGTGCTCTTTAGTATATATCCATTAATTGAGGTTTCCATTCTTCTATTTGTTTCAGAATTCAGACAGAATTTTCTTATGCTCTTTACTACAATTTGTTTATGCTTCTCAAAAGGAGACTTGACTTTTCCTCTTTATTCTCCTTCTCATTTCTTTTCAATTTATTTATTTATTAGTATTATTTTTTTAATTTTTATCTTTAATTTTGTTGGTTGTTTCTGTTTGGGTTATGTTCTTCCAAAGCTAAATTACATGTGCAGCTAATTTGTGGTTAACTTGATGGTTTACATGACTTGATCCTGCAGTAATCTCATTTCTGTGCAAATTGCTGCCTCATTTTTAGGTTTGTTGTTGGACATGAGGGTAGCAGAGAGTCTTAGCTGATTGATGCTTAAATAAAATAGAAAAAAAACAACTGATTTACAGATTTTTGTTGGAACCAATGGAAGATGTTTTGAGAAAGTGAAGGTGTTCAATATCATTGATAGAATGTTGAAAGAAAAACCTTGAATCAGAGAAGGCTGTTTTTATAGTTGCTGAAAGTAGAGTTAGGGTTAAGGTAAATTTCTATTGATTAAAAATGGGCTAGAAGGCAGTGAAAAAATGGAAAGAAGAAATGAGAGAGCATTAGGTTCCTGCGTTTAACTTCACCTGGAGGAAAAATTAATGTTTTTTCATTTTTTCTTGAAAATGTCAATGTAAATTTATCGTGCCATAAGTAATCTATAGCAGATCTATGGCCCAAAAAAAGGAAATACTCCTTGATGTGCATGTAAACATGCTAATGTTGTTGCATTGAAAGAACTCAATTGGGTAAACATTTATCTCATGTTGCAAATGGCTCTTTGGTTTTGTTTGCAGTTATTTTATTTTATTTTCTTCGTTTTATACTTATTTCCTATTTTCTAAGATTTCAGATGGCTTTGATTCTTATTTTGTTCTTGGCCTTGCAAGCAAAAAGGAGGTGGAAGGGGGTTGAAGTATGCTGGTTGAAGAACTTGGGTTGTTGGGGACTTAGGGCATATTAACAGGTAGGGTGGAGAGTTGTTCCCTTTTGACACTACTCTATGTCAGAGTCCCTTTTTCTTATATATCCACAAGGGATGCGAAAAGTGAAGTGGGGTGGGGTGAGGGAATATTAGCTTCCCTTTGCTTGGTTGACAAAATGAGTTTTGGGCAAAGTTTTTTCCATGGATAATTGGGTCATATTCTTCTCAATGGATGTGGAGTAGACGTGGGGACCATAATAGCTAGAGTTTTTAGTTAATGATCTATTTATTTTTAATATGGAGTCTGTTAGGCATCTAACAAAATGATTCGCCCTTAACTTCAAGGTTTAATGGCGGATCAAAAATAAATGTTTTGGACTGCAGTTAGGAGGTTCTTGGATTTTAGCAATTTACTAAGTCTATCTTCTTAGGGTTTTGCAAAAGAGGTCAAGTAGCTGTTTATGGGTATCAAATGGAGGTGGGGCTTGAGGATGGAGACGGATATGGGAGAAGAGAAGGTCCACATAGAGAACAAAATTGTAATCAAGTCTTAAATATGAGATAGGAATGCCAAAACTTAGGCATGATGGGAGGGTTAGATATATGATAGAAAGGCGCATCTTATCATGGAACAGAAGAGGCATTTATGTATTTATAGATGGCTATTCATTTAATTTTGCTTTAACAAATTGAAGGTTGAGGTTATGATTGCTTGCGAGACAAGATTATAAAAGTGTGACGGCCTTTTATATAAGGGAATTTGAGGCTGTAGGCAAGGACTTAAATATCGACAAATATATTAATGGTTCCAAAACGTAGATTTATCGGCAGATATATTGATTGTATTGAAAATATTGATATCAATTTAAAGATATGATGGATATTATTGGTTAACCATGGAAATTTTCAGTGAAACTCTACAAAACAAATAAGCAATATATTAAACTATAATCAAGGAATTAAATATTAGTATCGATAGAAATATCGATGGTCCCGAAACACAGATATATCGATCGTATCGAAGATATCGATATCAATTTAAAGATGTGATGGATATAATATCAGTAAATAACTAAATATCGGTAAAGATATGTAAGTCTAATATTGTATGATACCCTTAGATATACGGACATATTGGTGATATATCGAGAATATTGGAGTATTTTATTTCATGACTATAATACACAATTTAGTATCAAAACATTGTAAATTAAATGAATTTAAGACAAGTTTGTGTTGTCTTTGTACAATAAAGTGTGCCTTGCTAGGCAAAATACATCATAAATTTCTACAAATTCTACATTAAAATTTCACGTAACATTAAAAATTTAAAGTATATAATTTAGACTAACAAATGAATAAATCAATAATCTTGTATACATAGGAATCACCACCTCAGATATATCGGTAAATATCGATAAAGATATTTAAGTCTAATATCGTATCGTTACCCTCCGATATACAGAGATATCGGAGATATATCGCAAATATATTGGATATTTTAGTCCATTGTTGTAGGCATGTTAATTGGGTATGCTTGTTGGCTAAGGGAATGTTGGGTGACTTTATAGTCACAAGGGATGCAAAGGTGGAGCGGTGCGTAAAGTTGATGCAATGTCGAGGAGACTTCGTGTTTAACCAAAATTTTAGATTATGAATGATGAGTTTTTGTGGAGCTTTTCCTGTATACATAAGTCAAGTAACCAATCTTTGGGTACCATTTATGAGAGGAGTTGATAGATATTTTGAATAACTAATACAATACGTGGTGCATGGTGAGAGGCTTAAATGTCATTCTTTTTAAAGTTGGGGAGATTGGTAAGAGAAAGTGATGCTGGACAGTTAGAGGGAGAAATCCAAGGTTGAGGGATGGTAGGCTTTGTACATGGGTTAGGGTAGGAATAGAGTTCTGTTTTGGGGTAAGACATTGGCTGGAAACACAAAGAACACTTGTCAGCAGTTCTGGACAGCAATGGATTTTGGGTGCTGGAGTTAAGGTTTAAAGATTGGTGAAGGTTTGTGGTTATAGGAAGGTAGGGTTTTGAGGGTTAAAGGGCTTGAAATCAAGGTTTATGGCAGAATATAAATAAATACAGCAACACAGCAGGAAAGAAAATAAAAGAGAAGAGAAAAGAAGAAGAAGAAGAAGGAGTTAATCTAGGAATCACTCCTAGAACCTTAGGCCTCACACCCAAGGACCCTTAGGCATCACACCTAGAGTTAGGATTGCATCACACAACCCATCAACCCATCAAGAGCTTCAATAGCTGCTGGAAATTTCTGTAATTCTTATTCATTATTCAAAAGAGAGACTTACAACCCTTTATATAGAGATAGGGCTCCAATAAGAGAATAGAAATTAGGACTCTATTAAGAAAATAAATAGCAACTAGGACTCTAATAAGAAAATAGCAACTAAGACTCTAAATACGGAAATAAATAGAAACTAGGATTCTAATAAGAAAATAAATAGAAACTAGAATTTTGATAAGAAAATAAATAGCAACTAGGATTCTAATCAGATAAATAAATAGAAGCTAGGATTCTAATAAGATAAATAGCAACTAGGACTCTATTTTAACTAAACTTTAATCAGACTTGTCCTTAACTAGACTCAATTGAGGAAGGTCCCAAACGGGTATCATCTTGAATTTGAATGGATTTCCACGTCCTTTTGAATCCTTCATCATTCTCCCTTGGTTGGAGAAAACTCGACCTTTGAGTTTTAAAGTGTTGGAGCATTAGAAATCCCAATTTTCCAAATTGTATCTTTAGTAAGAGATAATAAATTTGGCCTTGAAACCCCGTTCTCTTCTTCGGTAGAGGCAACAATGAAGATATTGACACCTTCTTCATCTCAATCATACCATTTAACTTATCAGGAATGATGAAATCAATGGTTGAAACAATACATGGAAAAGCATCAACAGTAGTTGTCTCCTCTGATGGCAGAAATAGTCTTGGTTGCTGAAGCATGGACAACAATTGTTTCCTTCATCTTTTGAATGTTCTTGGTTGCAGAAATAGTCAAAGATTTCGACTCTTTGAGTTCTTCAAGTGGCAAAATGTCTTCTTTTACTACAACTTTTATCTCTTCCGAAATAATATCTCGAGCCAGTTGTAGTTTTTCCAACACGCAAACTGACTTAACTTCATCTGCCAGATTCTGTTCAAGTATCGCTTTGGATGGACTTGTACTCATTGTTTGATCAACATGTAGATGCGATGTCAAGTCCACACATGCTTGAGCCTTAACTTGCGGCGATTGTGATGTTGGACATGTTGTCAAAGTGTGAGATTTAGCTTGGAGATCACAACTGCGTTGAAATTCAGCTTGTTTCACTTGATTTTCGATGTTAATCAATCGCATGTTCATCACTTCCATATGCTCCGTAAGTTGAAATAATATCTCATCGTGTTGATTGTCAGTCAACCTCCCTCTAAAAGTCCATTTCGACCTTGTCGACATAATGCCAACCTGGCTCTGATACCAAACTGATGCAGGACGGTTAGATGGAGAAATCCCAAGGTTGAGGGATGGTAGGCTTTGTACATGGGTTAGGGTAGGAATAGAGTACTGTTTTGGGGTAAGACATTGGCTGAAAACACAAAGAACACTTGCCAGCAGTTCTGGACAGCAATGGATTTTGGGTGCTGGAGTTAAGGTTTAAAGATTGGTGAAGGTTTGTGGTTATAGGAAGGTAGGGTTTTGAGGGTTAAAGGGCTTGAAATCAAGGTTTATGGTAGAATATAAATAAATAAAGCAACGCAGCAGGAAAGGAAATAAAAGAGAAGAGAAAAGAAGAAAGAGTTAATCTAGGAATCACTCCTAGAACCTTAGGCCTCACACCCAAGGACCCTTAGGCATCACACCTAGGGTTAGGATTGCATCACTCAACCCATCAAGAGCTTCAATAGCTGCTGGAAATTTATGCAATTCTTATTCATTATTCAAAAGAGAGACTTACAACCCTTTATATAGAGATAGGGCTCCAATAAGTGAATAGAAACATGGACTCTAATAAGAACATAAATAACAACTAGAATTCTGATAAGAAAATAAATAGCAACTAGGATTCTAATCAGATAAATAAATAGAAATTAGGATTCTAATAAGATAAATAGCAACTAGGACTCTATTTTAACTAAACTCTAATTAGACTTGTCCTTAACTAGACTCAATCGAGGAAGGTCCCAAACGGGTATCATCTTGAATTTGAATGGATTTCCATGTCCTTTTGAATTCTTCATTAGAAAGACTGGCCAGGATGAGGGGTTTCTCTTCTTTTGTTAGTAGCCTTTTTGGATCCTTCCTTACTTGTGGGTCATTTGTTAGGACTAATGACCAAGATTCAATCACACCTCAAGTATTTATAGATTTTTTAGAGGGGGATAAAGTAAGGGCTTTGTTTATATAGAAGAAAAGGGCATAAAACCCTAGTAAGCATGAGGTATACAAAAAGACTCCAAAGATTCGTGGTTGACTGATTGTAGGGTTGGTGATTCAATGGGAGTTGAGGTACGAGGAAAGGGATTGTTGGGCTAAAGAGACTTGTCCCAATTATGGAGCGTGTCTTAGGAAAGTAATTATGGGTGAGTTAGACTATTTTAAAACTAAGGTGTGGTTCAAGGTGGGGAATGGAGTGAAAGGAATCGATCGAAATCATGGAATCGCAGCGGAAGAGAAAACAAAACTTTTAATAATATGATTCCATCATCGAAAGATTCTAAACAAGAATCGAACAAGCATAGGGATATGTGATTTAATTACAAGCAAATAAAATTAATAAAACATAAATTAATCTTACTTGATTCGCCTTTCGATTTGCAATCCTCGACTTCGAACTTCAACGCAATGAAGTCTCCAACGGTATCCACACAAGGGTAAGATTCCCTAAACCCTTCTAGTCTTCCACAACACTTGAGAAAGCTAGAATGGAGAGGGAGAGGAGAGAGAGAATTTCGGCCAAGGGGTTGCTTAACCCTAGAATGAGTGAAGCACTCATATTTATAGACATTCTCCTCTTTAAGGGATGTTTGGTTACTAGTGCTAGCATGACCAAACATCCTTGAATAGAATAATCCTATTCTTGGTTAATTTTGACTTTTAATTAATTAACCTTTAATTAATCAAAATCAAACTTAACTTAAAGACAGGATTCCCCTCTCACAAGTTTAAGGAACTCTCTTACCCTCTATTGTGTGTGACCCATTGGGTTCACCCCAACCTAGCAGTGACTAGGGACATCTCCATGTCGCCTAAAATAGAAACTTTCTATTTAAAGGTTTAATTGAAACTATTCCAATTATGCCCTTATTGATAACACTTATCAATAGGCTTTCACTGGTCATGAGTGACGTCTAGCAATGTGTCATGACATGCCCTAGGTTTGGGTGAATAGCAGAACTATATGAACCCTTCTTGTTACTTAATCATTCATCCCCTAATGTCACAGTTAAGATATTTAGGGTATGGATACAAGTCAAAACCCTATCTTAACTTTCTTGTCATATGTTCTTCAAATTATAATCTCAATAAGATGAACCCTATGAAACCCTTTCATATTTCATCTATCACTCTGGCCAGAGATTCACATTGAGAGTTATATTTAAGAACTGACCCTGACATTCTCTCTCATAACATTGAGAGTGATGATTCCTTATTGACCACTCATATGCCTTCATGCAAGACCTATTAGAGCCAATGAGTGCTGACTACAACCTTAAGATCAAGGCTGTATAAAACACTATCAAACCCTAATAACTCAGGCACAAGACATCCATGGTGTCTCAGGTCTTAGGATTACCAAATGGACGTAACATAAGAATATTCCTTTAACTTAAAATCCATAGGAATATTCTAGTAGATCAAGTTCAGTGTACATATTCTCTAATATGCACCCACAGATTAACCTAAGTGTCTCTACACTGATAGGAAAGACTACCTATCCTCCCATTGGAGTTAGTTTAAATCTGTGCCACTCTTGCCGGTTTAATAAATGTCCTCTTTAATAAACCTATGAGCAGGAACACTTTAAGAATAAATGTATATGAGAAATATGAGTCTTCATATCTCAACAAACTTGAGATACACATTTCTCTTATCATTTATTCATGGACATTATCGTATATATATTTAAATATACAAACGATAAGCAGTACCTTCTTATCCTAATATGAAATAGATATGCACTTTAGGATTGGTTTTAGGGCATACCTCTAACATGGAGCTCAGATTCATTTTTGGGAGGATGTATGGTGCAGGGAGGTGTCTTAAAGAGTTGAGTTTTTGGAGTTTTTTGCTATTATGATAAAGATGTGTGGTTGGCTGATTCTATGACTCCGTAGATGACGTAATGGCTTAGAATATTCCGGTTAGTGGGAATTTCCAAGACTCGGAGCTAGAAGGTGTGATGACCTTTTTGGAGAGGCGTTACTATGTAAATATTGATAGGAGGATGGGTGGTGGTATTATTTGGGAGGGCAAGAAAAATGGTTGTTTCTTAGTTAAGTCCTATTTCAATGGGTCGACCTTTGAGGAGGGGACTAAATTCCTGATTTCTAGATTGTGGGTGTAGTTGGTCCCCTCTAAAGTAGCCTTTTTCACCTAAATGGTTATGTAGGATAGATGCTTGACTGTGAATCACTTCATTGTGAAGAATTTTGTGATAATGAATTGATGCATTATGGACAAAGAAATGGCAGAATCGGTGGATCATCTTTTTATCCATTGTAGAGTTTTTGTTGGATTTGTGGGTTTATTGTTTTGCTACTTTTGGTCGTGCTTGACAAAGGGTTCCATTTGGTGGATGGGTGTGGTGGTGTAGGAGTTATAATAGAAATTATCTATTAGTGTGGAAAATAGTGTCACATGCTATTTTTTTGACGATGTGGCAGGAGAGGAATAGGTGAATTTTTTTATGGGGTTGATCTTCTTTTGGACATTCTTAGGAGTGTAGTCAATGAACTTTTGTGTGGAGGGGTTAGGTGGTTTTTGGTTAACAGGGATCGTTCCATAGTTTTGAAGTCACTTAAATTGTATTTATTTTTTTTAGTTTCCTCATTTTTGTTTTTGTGCCTTTGCGGTTTTGTATACCTTGCATTTATGTTGCTCATCAAAAAGTATACTTTGCATGTACAGGGACTTTTGATCCCTTCCTCCCTTTTTTTTAATGAATTAGTACACTTTTACTTGACAAAAATACCCTAATGTACAATTGACAACAAACAAAATCAAGAAAATTATGAAAAGATAACCGGCTTTCCAAATTATTTGAGTTTTTCCAAACTATCCGGGCCTATTCATGAGAAGACAACCAGCTTTCCAAAAGGGAGTGTTACTACTCTGTCATGGACGTATTGATTGGACACAGTCATAACCTTCTACATCTCACAGGAAAGGAGGGGTTTAGGGTTCTCTCTTCCTTTCTTCGTGTTGGACTCTCTATGGCTCCTCTTTGAAGTTTCTACAGTGCCGACCTTGGTTGTATTGCCCCTTTATTATCCATTCAAAATTTATAGGCCAAGGAAGGCTATTACTTATCCTTCATGTAGCTTTATACAAGCGGGAAAATGATGCAATAACAGCATTTTCCAAGTATATATTATGTATGTGGGGGAGAAATACTTGCTATAAATAGGCTAACAAACGCCTCCTTGGAGACTGGATCATAGCATTCCATGGCCTTTTCCTTAAACCGTCGCACATAAGTAACAAGTTCTTTATCAGGTTTGTGCCTTTCCCGACTAAGAGTGATAATTGTGACCCTCTCATATGCTAATAAAGAACTTTTTATAAAAGGCCTGCACCATGGCCTCCTATGTTGGCATAGACTTCGATGCCAAATTGGAGTACCAAGTGTAGGCACTCTTAGTGAGCGACTTAGAAAATTCACTGAGTCGAAGAAATTCGTTAGCACTGTGAGCTCCAATAGTGTTAAGAAATCGCACAATATATTCTTAGAGTATTCCCCTTTTTCCCATTGAATATGGAAAACTTGAGGGGTGGTACGTACCCCTGAGGGTAAGGAGTACCTGCTAACTCGAGTAGGTATGGTGGTCGCATGTAGTAAGGGAGGGACCTAATGCCGCAAAGATCTCATTTACTATGACTCGATGGGGTTTAGGAAACGGATTGGTATTTGGTTGATTATTTTCACCACGAACATAACTTTGGGTAGTTTTAGCCATCGCGTGTACCACCTCCCCAGCGAAGTCGCCAAAATGTTTATAAGCCAAAACTCGCAAAAGGGTTTTTTTAAAGGATAATGGCCACACAATAGATTTGAGAGGGAAAAAGAAATGACACGTGATGAAGGGATCAGATTACTTGAGATATGGTGGCGTGTGAGTTATGTTTACTGGATGCCCGAGTGAGTAGCTTGAGGGGAGGAGTGAAGTAACTTAAGAGTGGAGTAAGGTTAGCCAGTGCAATAATATAACCAATCCCTCTCCAAGGATTCAATTTCCACCTTACGCTCGAAGGGTTGAAGTAGTAAGGAATCAAAGTGAGTAAGCCTTTGGCCTTGGCAATGACTACATTAATGTTAAAGTTATACTCTACACTCCAAATAAACATATAAAGTTGAATGGTAGGATTTTAGATAAGAGAGTCTTTTGCACTCTAGAAGGGTAGAGAAATCAAAAGTTAAGGAAGTAGTAAGAAAGACTTGGATTGTGGTAGGTAAAGAGAATAATGAATCATTAACAACTCCCTATTGTGTTTATTGTTCCTGAAAAGGGTTCCTTTTAACAGAGGGCCATGGGTGGGGAGTGAATGGTCAAAGACCTTAGGAGAAAGGTCATGTACTGTTGGTTATGAATTGCCTTCTCCTAGACATCCCATCCTCACTTCCCTCCAAGTCCTTAAATCGTCCACCTTCTTCTACTCTATAAGAAGAGAGGTATGAATAGTTGGGTATCATGGCATTCCTTTGGATTTGAAAGGATCTTGTTACTACGGTGTTGCTTGTTGTCGGCTAAAGAAGGAGAAGAAATTTATCTTGCCGGGGCTGTCACTAGCCTACATTAAATGTAGGGTCAGTGGCGCATTAAATGCACTGTCCATCCACGTCATATGTCGTATTCACTCACTCTCAAAGAGGTTTAAGATAGAGGTTATCGATCTCCTCGAGTGGAGGAAATATCCTAGCCTCAATTGGACTTCACTCCTTTCCCTTCAAGCCACGTGATTCAAGTTATTTCGAGTGGACGAGATCGCTGATTGACAATTCTTCCTTAAGAGATGAGACAACAACCTCGTCTCTACTGGCACCAAGCTCCAGTGGAGCTTTCCAGGTCCTTCTAATGACCTGTGCAGGGGTATAGCATTAGGGCACAATATCTGAGGTAAGTTAAGGTCAAACCCATGCCTTGCTACGTCAACTTCCATTACTTCGGTGGGCATCTTTGAGGAGTTTTCTTCCCTTTGAGGGTATCCATCCCGAGACAGGTAGCCCCATCAAGATAGGGAGAACTCAATGTAGGAATCGAAGGCTAAGCATCACATGCACGGCATGTGATGTCTTTTTGTGAGCATTTGGGGGATACAAAGGCTAGCATGACATAAAGCCCCATTCATTCCTAGCGAGTGGCCCATTTACCCCACCAGTAAAGATTGTACCCAATGACTCAAATAATCAATATTTTCATGATGTATCTCTGATATATCCATATATCGAAGAGTATCAATTTGATATTAGACATACATATCTTTTCCTCAAAATATTAACTGATATATCGCGATATTTTGAAAATATCAAGATATATCTAAAATAGTTATAAATATGTTAAAAAAAACACAATGTATCATCCAATATTTGTTGATATATCGGTAAATATCCAATATATCTAAAATACCAGATGTGAGATTCCTTTATATACAAGAATATTGATTTATTGATTTATTATTTTGGGTGTGTTTATATATATATATATATATTAATTTTTAATGTTACGTGACAATTTAATGTAGAATTTGTAAAATTTTGTAATTTATTTTACCCATTGTGACTTTATTGTACCCTATATAACACAAACTTGTCTTATATACATTTATTTTGCAATGTTATTCTAAATTGTGTATTATATTCTAATTCATTGTTTTGTAGGGTTTCATTGCAAGTTTCCATATTTAGCTAATAATATCCATCGTATATTTAAATAAATATTGATATTTTTGATACAATCGATATATCTGTCAATATATTCGTGTTTTCGAATCATTAATATATCTATCAATACCGATATTTAAGACTGTTTACACCCTTCCACTCACTTTAACCATTATGTAGTAGCTTAATTATTTCTGATGAATGATACTCTCCTCGAGTGTACTAGCTTAAGGAGTTCACAAACTTCATCTTTATGCTTTTTGAGGTCGCTTGACTTTGGCCATGGGTATACGTGTCTTGTATCTATTAGTCCACGTGTCTATTGATTTGGTTTAATAATATGAAATAACAACTATAAATTGTAGTTATGTTACTTTCTTTATCCTCCACAACCCTATTAACAACTAATTTCCCAATGAAGTTTTAATGCATATGAGCATTTTCCATACGAATTTGCATTTGTTTTGTCGTAAAATAGTTTGCAACGTAAAGTCATTTACGTTGTAAACTTTTTACCGGCTTTACGTTGTAAACTATTTTACCTTGAAAATTGATCACTTTACTACTTTTTTGGTCTTTGGATCTCCCCTATAATATAATTTTGAAAACTAATAAAAAAAATAATTTCAATTGATAAAAAGCCACCAATGGCCATGGCCAGACAGCTCAAAATAAGGGATTTTAGTCTTTTTATTCTCTCTCTAATTATTATTATCTGTTAGGAGAGATTTTAGGAGGGAAAAAGGAGAGATTTGATAAAAGGTAAGTCATCTAACTTTTAGGAGATATTTTAGGAAGGAGGAGGCTCTACGTGAGGAGAGGTGGAAAATGACTTGTGCTTCTTTTTTGGGGTAAGTTGTTTTCTGTTAAATTGGACTCTTTGATATAAAATGAATTACTTTTTTCTACACTTCTACATTGCAACAAACATGCGTAAACAGACTATTTACACGAATTATACTATCCTCATTCTACTTTATGTTAAAACAAACGTAGCCACAGTGGAAGTACGTTATGTTCCTATCCCTTGAATCTGGATTTGCTGATGATCTCATGTGTAGATCACCATGTAGTGATCGTTTTAGTGTGGTTACACCTACACAAAGACTACACTAAAAAGTAAGTCAATAGAAAATCAAAAGATCTGAGCCAATTTTAGAAATAACAAAAATACTGAAATGGTAATAGACCTCCATATGGCTAGCCGCAAAACAAATTTTAAAAAATTGACGTTGGATTAGAGACCCCTCTTATGTATGTTAAGCTGCCAAAAATCATAGTGATTCTATAGTTAGTTTTTGAAAAAAAAAAAAAATTTGACCGTGAAAAAAATGATGATATTTTGAAGCACAAAATAGTCACCATTTTTTACGGTGACATTTTTTCAAAAATTGGCCATTGGATCACTATGATTATTGCTCAAAAAATGAGTGAGAAACATAGGATTATTGCTAAAAAAAGTTTTTCTTCCAACACCCAAGTCAAGACAAATAAATAAGGATCTTTAGATCTTCTCAAGGCCTTGTGTGGTGCCATCTCAACGGCGGATCATTACATGGTGATCACCATGTAGATCACCAGCAAATCCGGACTCCGATCCCCTTCTTTTAGGTACAATTCCTTAAACTTTTGTCTCCGCCTGATGTACCCCATCTCCATCGAAGTAATTTTATATCCTATCTTCTACTCAAATCACCAAAGGGCAAGTCACGCTCTTCTTCCATTTTATCCAAACTTTGAATTTTCTCCAATAGCTTCAACTTAATACTTCCACTCTACCAAACATCTTATTATTCCACCACTTTAATTCTTCTTTCAAACCTTTAATCTTTCTTGCTAACACAACATTTTTTTTTTTTATATAAGAAGATTCAAAAAAACATAAAGACCTTGGGCCAGTATGTAGGAAATATACAAAAATCAAGCCTAATGACAATGAAACAAATTTAAACAGTTAAGTACAGTTGAAAAACATTAGATTATTTCATATTAATTTTGGGGATAAATTTAATTTTCATTGGATGGTGCTTGGTAGAACGCTTTTAGACCATACCCCTATTGATTTGGAAAAAGGCTTACATGGTTGCAAGCTGGGTTCAGGTTTTGAGAAACATGTTTTGGAGATTGGGGAATTCATTGAAGTGTTGGATTTTGCACAACAACATCTTAAAGAAAAAAAAAAAAATTATAAAAAATATAGAGGTACAAGGTATGAATGCCAAAGTTAAGGTCTGCATGGAGATTGTGAAACTATTCTTGACTGATAAAATACGAGGCAAGTACCCATTATTAAGGGGTGGGTATGAAAGGTGAGGGTAGATATACAAGGAAATTGGGCATCTTATCATGGATCATTATAAGCCTTTTGATGTTGACAAGATGATTAATTAAGTTGTTGCTTTTAGCATTTTGAAGGTTGAGGTTGTGACTTTGAGAAACAAAGTTGTAGACCAGCAACAACCCTATAAGGGAAATCTAGGGCTGTAGTTATGTTGATTGGGTGTGCTTGTTGGCTTCAGGGACATTGGTTGGTTTTATATTCATGGGGAACACGAGGATGGTGCAAAAAGTGGATGAAGTGGTGATGACATTTTTGGTGTTAATTGAAGATTGTAGATGATTACTTTTTGTTGAGCTTTTTTAGTGTGTATTGACCAAATGATTATGGAAGTAGCTTATGGTGTATGGTGAGACTTCAATTTCATCCACTTTAGAGTTGAGGAAAAAAAAAAGATTTTGGCTAGGATGAGGAGTTTTTCTTCCATTGTGAGTAGAGCATTTGTGGACCCTCCCTAGCTCAATGGGCATGTTTGCTAGTATGATCCATTGATTTTTATTCAAGATCACTTTTTATCGACTGGGGAGAAATGTCTGGTTAATCTTTAAAAGGTTCCTGGTAGATCACTTCGGACCACACCCCTATTGTCTTGGAAAAGGTTCCCCATAATTGTAGGTTGGGGAGATGTGGGGGTTCATTATGGCTAAATTTTGGTCAGACTCTTCTTTTTAGTGGAATTGGTTTGTGTTTTGCAAGAACTTTACATCATTAAAAGAATAGATCAAGGTTGAAGTTGGAACAGTTTTAGCATGATGGGTAAAGAAAAGCCCTTTAGAGATCTCAAAGTCATGATTAGAGGGCAGAGGCAGGAGTTGATGCAAGAGGAAGCAAGATTTGGACGCCAAAGGTGAGTTTGCATGTCTTTAGAGGCAAAAATTACCAGCCTTTGTGTTAAAGGATGAGAAAATAAATGCTAGGAAGAAATTAATCATCTCTTAAATGATGACAGAGGGGACTGTCAATGAGGAGGAAGAAGTCATGGGTGACATGTTCGTTGGATTCTACTGGAGAACATATTGAGAAACGTATACATTTAGGGTAGGCTTACACAACGTGCACATTTTGATTCTTGTTCACAAGAGAGAGGTGTGGTAGGGGCTGGGTTCTGTAAGAGCGGGACGAGTCTGAGTTCGGGTCTTTAACAGATTTTGAAACTGAATGTTAAAGAAGTCTTAAAAATATAATTAAAAAGTGTTTTGTTAGTTGAAAGTCAATAGAATACTTTTAATTATGATTCATGATTAACCAGGAAATGGTGGAGTTGGTATACAAGTGAAGTGGTTCTGACATATGAGCTAACTCGGCAGGTATTATTGGGTGTAGGGGTCGGGCCAGATTTTGGATATGCATATTGTCTTTTCAAATTCTTAGAATTAAAGTCTTAACAATGTTTAAAATATTAGTAAAATAATCATTTGTTTTGTTTTGTTGTTGTTGTTGTTATTTATTTATTTATTTTTTGTTCATATTCAATTAGTTGATATATGTGTGTGTCAGTGTGTGGTCATTCTTTCATTTATTTCTTAAGGATGGAGACTTTGATTCCTAGTTTTTTAAAGAGGTTTGAGGGGCTTTGACAAAGACAGCCTTAATAAGAGGCTCGCGTGTGGAATGAAAGAGGAAGGATTAATGGAAGCCTTTCCTACAGGCCTGGGAGAGCTACATTTGGTTTACAGATGACGTCCTTTTGTGATGCTATCCTTTCCAACTGAGATCTATTCATTGAACCTTTGCTTTGCCATATTTACTTCTGAGAGTTAATAACCACAAGTAAACGTTGGTGGGACTTGTGAGACGTTGAAAAGATTGCAGAGTTGGCTGTCGGTTCAATTTGCTGGGTGGGTTCTATTCCATCAGTTTATTTGGGTATCCTGTTACCTGCTACTTTTAAAAACAAAGTTGTATCCCATGTTGGAGACATGTGAGAAGAAGTGTGCACCGTAGAAAATTCTCTTTCTTATTAAAGGGGTGAGATTTGCTTTTCTTTTGGAGCTTTCTTACCCATCTGCCAGCTTACTTTTTGCCTCTTTTCTTGGTCCCTAATTTTTTTCTTGGTCCCTAATATGGTTGTGAAGAGATTGGAGAAGATTCCAAGGGGGACTTCTTTGGTTGGGTAGAGGAAACTTCTTTATCATCTTGTTAGCTCTAATTGGTTGTGTGCTTAGAAATTTGTTTGTGGATTGAATATCGGTTGCATGGACATTGTTTTTCCTCATTAGATCTCCTTGGATATTCAGCAAAGAGGTAGACGGGATGTGGATGAAGATTATAGTTCCTAACTACGAAAAAGTGGCGTATTGATAGGACTGCTCGGAGTTCTCTAGGCACTTTGGATCTTGCTTATGGAAAAGCATTATGAAGACTGGGCACTTGTTTTTTTTTTTTTTTTTATATTATTATTATTATCTAAAGGGAGTCTTAAAAGGCTTGATGTGGGGAAAAAAGTGAAATTAAGTTGATGTTTGGGGATGTGGAATTCTTGAGCATTTCTTAGCAAAATTTTACTGCCTACTGTTCGCTTTCTGATGATAAGAGAACTTTGGATCCCCTTTAAGGCATTTTTCAATGAAATCCTTCTACTTTATTTCTGGTTGGTGGTGAAGCTGAATGATGTGTTGTGCAGCTTTTCTGGATTGTCGATCCCCTTTAAGTTGGTCCAAGATTCTTGATACTCACAGTTGATCATTTGATTATAAGGAATTGGAGCATCCCCAGCAAATGTATTCTTTTTAAACTAAATTGGACTATTAGCTATCCTCTAATTCACTGCCTGCTCTGTAGTTTCATTTGGTCCTAATTTTTGGTAAACAAAAATTCAATGTCTCCTGGATCATGCTTAATTTGTTGCGTGTTCAAGTGATGATACTTGGCATAGTAAGGCCTGTTCAAGTGATGATACTTGGCATAGAAAGGCCTGAATTCCACGAGTTGAGTTACATAAAACTTCTTATTCATACATTCATGTTGCAAATAGTTAATTTATTTAATCTCTTATTCCTCGAGTAAATATGGGTATGGTGTTAGTGTCCCATGGAAGTCCTCTATGGTGTTTGCAAAGCAAATAATGAAAATTTTTTGATTAGAAGTTTTTGTGAGCACAATTGAAGCCAAAGGAGTGTATTTTGAGAACATATTAATGAGAATGTTATGTTAAAATGACTCATAATGCTTACAAATTTATTCTATGAATATTTCTGATGTGCGGTTTACTGGATTTTATGCAGCCTGCAGACATTTATTTAATAGATGAACCAAGTGCATATCTTGACTCTGAGCAGCGTATTGTTGCTTCAAAAGTCATAAAGAGATTTATACTCCATGCAAAAAAGACTGCATTCGTGGTTGAGCATGATTTCATAATGGCAACATATCTGGCTGATAGAGTTATTGTATATGAGGGGAAGCCTTCAGTGGATTGTACTGCAAACTCTTCTCAGTCATTGCTGACGGGGATGAATCTTTTCTTATCTGTAAACTTCACTAACTCTTTTCTTGTTATTTTTCCCTTTTATTCATTAAACAAGGGGGCAATGAACACAACTTTTAACACAATTTAAAATTTTTGACAGAGGTTTTTAATAGCTTTTTGTGGGAGTTGTATTTCGTGAAACCGAACATTGGATTACATGTTCCTCTCATACACATCTTTTCTGTCAAATATTAAGTTGTTCGGAAGTTAAAAACTACTTCATCCATCAATGAAAATTTTATTGTTAATTAAAAATGTGACTTTATAGATTGAATGACTACTAGGATCCGGTCAATGTGATATTACAACATGATGTGTACGAGAGGACCCTGTGTCAAAAATTGTTAATTGTGTTAATAGTTTTGTTCATATAACCGGCTCAAACGGAAAAAGAAAGAAAAGAAAAGACAATAGTAGGAAGGACTTGAGTGTTTTAATTATTATCAGAATATTTCCTCTAAGAGCTTGTGAAAAATTTCCCTTGTCCACTGGAAGCTGTCAGGTTTTTGTACTTTGGCGCGCGCACACACGCACACTCACTCGTACACAAACTAATCCTCTTACTAATGCATTTTGTTGAAATTTTATACAGCATCTGGATATCACATTTAGGCGGGACCCGACTAATTACCGCCCAAGAATCAACAAACTGGACTCAACCAAGGACAGGGAACAAAAACATGCTGGATCCTATTATTACTTGGATGATTGAAATAGTTTTTTGACAGGTTTGTTCATTCAGAGTCGCCTGCCAATTTGATTATGTACTTTTCTTTGGCATTTAGACATCAATTGGGGTTTCCTTTTTTTTTTTTCCCCCCTCTCTGCAGTTACAGGTTATGCATGGGTTAGAAGGGCTTCTAGATTTTCTAATTATGGGATTTTAACTCAGTCGCCAAATGACAAGAGGCCACTTGATTGGTGCAGAGGTTCAAGTTTATTTCATTGTTTAAATGAATCCATTTGCAGGTGCTTTCGCCAAAGCTGCTTTAATTTATTTCCCTGATATTATCCTTTCACTTCACCAGTTTTGGTTAGAATGTCTGGTGAGAGAAATGAAGGTTACTTGCAAGTGCTTAGGTCTTTATCCACATTAAGCTTTATATTTTTTACTAGATCTGCGAAGTGAGGATCAAGAATAGATGATGTTGTACTGATTCATTATTGCACATTTTTGTCTTTTGTAACTCCTTAGAACATTATAAACAATTCACCATGATAAATTTTCCTCGATATTTGTGCACCCCGCCCCCAGCCCCTGGTTCAATTTTTTTTTTTGGGTCCAAAATAGAAAAGGTAACACCTATATTTATTGTGGAGGTTCCAAACACAACTCAACTAAACTGGTGAGAAGATTTAAGAAATTTTGAAATCTTGAATTTGCCTTGGGGTTGGAGTGGTAGTGCAGGATTATAAATTTCTCTTTTGTCTCTCTCCTCTCATGTTTTTGGCAACTGGCAACCAGAGGGTGCATATGGTTTCCTTTAGCAATCGACGAGTGACACAATCAGCATTTAAAAGAATATGCGATGATGTATAGAGATATTACAAAGCCAGAACTTTATGCATCAAAATCAATCTCTCGTGTGGTCATGGGATTTTGTTCTCAGACATGTTAGTAGCATTGGTTATTATAGTTGGTCTTAGCATTCTAAATATTATCTCTTGGATTTGCTTTTTAAAAGTTAGGGTTATCCACACTTTAGTACCTTAAACTCTGCGGGTTGTGTTAATTCAGGCCACAAATTTTCAATTTTTACGATTTAGGACAAATTTTTAAGAACATGTTTTAATGTAGGACGTGTGGATTTTGTCCTGATATTGGTAAGAATTTGGGGAATCATGTGAGTGAGAATGTAAATTAGGTAGTTATGTAGTTGGAGATGTTTATGCATGAGCTATGTACCTACTCAACTAACAGTTTGCATGAAAAATTTTGGGACACGTTTATGTAATGTGAGGGTGTAGATATGCTATGTACTGTATGGTCTGGACATTTATATGTAGTGGCCTATTTGTCGTAACAAATTTTAATGGTTAAATTTGAAATCTTGTTTAGTGCATTTTGACTTACAGATCCTTTCCTGAAATTGAATAGCTAGCATCCATTCATGAAATACAAGAAGCACAAATATATCACAATCATATGATGCTTTCATTCATGAAATTGAAGCCAAAAATTTCATCACTTTTCTTGCATAAATATCACCCCCCAAGATTATCAAAACATATTAAAACACATAAAAACAAAATCCACATCTGTCCTACATTGAAATATGTTTTTTTTAAATTTGTCCTAAATCTTGTAAATTGAAAGTTTGTGGCTTGAATTAACACATCTCGTAAAATTTGAGGTATTCAAATATAGACAACCCTAAAAATTAACATAAGAAGGAAATGATTGCAAGATATGGAGATGAAAGGTTATACACTTTTGAGTTGTAATGTCTGTTGAAAATGGGTCAATATTTGTTGGGTCATGTGCACTTATGAGTAGAAAACTTAGGGAAGGGATCATTGTTACCAGCAACCATGCATGGCGACCATGGCCGCTGCCCTGACCACCACAGATCACCACCCAACCACTTCACCATCGTTGTTGTTGGCAGCAGTGATCATCGACCTCATCACTGCATCACACCATCTCCTGCAAATGGTGTGCAAAGTCATTTGGGTATTGAGTTACTTTTGGTGTCCAAAAGCACAAGTTGAGCATGTTTGGATAAAAATAGAGAAGTTTATAAGTTGCTTGTTGGATAAAGCACCTAGCCACTTGCTTTTAAGAAAAGCATAAGTAGCTTTTCTTTAATGAAAATTATAAATTTCAACCTTGGCCTTGGTACTTAACCTCTCTAAAAGTAAATTCCGAATTTTCTTAATTTCCAAATACAATAAACTTTTGCTTCTGTTTTTTTGATTTTTTGCTTTGCTTTTGTTTCTGCTTTAAAAGCATAAGTTGAAGCTATCCAAATGGGTCCTATGAAAATTTTGATATGTAAAAAAATGGTTTGAATATAATTCTAAAGATATATGTAAAAAGATAGTTCTGCAAAAGTGATTTTAAGAAAAAGTTAATGCAGACGGATCTTAATAACACTCTCCTTTAAAAGCTCAATCAAAGAAGACACATATATACCTTTCAAAGTTACAGAAAACCAAGTCAAGAAATCCACAGTCGCATGGCGTTCGGATTTGTTGTGGATCTGACAAATGATCAACACCTAGTGATCCACCATCGGATGAGTGACACGGCAGCTGGAGAGGGCATCTAAGGGTTGTTGCTTGAAACACAGGCTGACAGTGTCGTTTTGGGGAATGAAAGACCAACGTTAATGGTGTCAACGTTAGCTGATGAGAGAGAAGGCCCCAAAATTTCAAATTCCCGCCTAACCGATAGGGCTCTATACTCTCTCTCCTCAAATCCCCAAAAAAGCTACCATTTTCTCTCTCTTCTTGATCCAAAGTGCTCTCTGTCCCCACGACCCAAATTTCTCATCTCTCTCTCTCTCTCTCTCTCATCTTAAGACCCAAATCTACTGTTTATACTCTTGGCAGCTGATTCTCTCTCACTCCTCACAGCAATCTATTGCAAGATCTTGCTCTCTCAATCTTCCTTCACAGCAATTAAATCTCAAGGGATCTCTGTGCTTTCTTGCTACTCACTGAAATCATTGTTGCTCTTTGTGCTTTCTCTTTCTAACAGGTAAAACATTGATCTGGGTTTTTCACACTTACAAAATAGTATATATATATATATATATACTTATTGTTAAGCTGATTTGTTTATGTATATTTTTAAAAGTACAAAAAAGTAATGAATGGAAAGAAATTATAAAAAATTAATATGTTTTTGTATATTTTGAAGATGTGAAAATATTATTTGGGTGAGATCTGTCTAACTGTACGAGTACAATGAAGATTTTTTGTTGCTTATATTTATGAGTTATTTGGATTTAGGATGAAAATAAAGCAACAAATATAAGAGAGGAAGGAAAAAATGCTTGGTATGAGAATATACCATGGTCATTTACAGGAAGCAATGGTTTTGATGTTGAATTAGTCAACTACTAAATTTGCATTAGTCGACTGGTAATTTTATGGTTTAGTTAATTATAAAACTATAGCTATATTTACTGATTTATAAGTTTAAACGCATGTGGTTTGAACTTGAATGTGTAAGAAATAGTTGAATGTTAATTGGGATAATGTATGCATAATGCATATGTTTTTAGTAATCCTAATTGTGAACATGATGTGTGCAAATGACTAATAAAGTTATCAATTTGATCATTATAGTTGGTTGATTATGGATATTAGTAATAGAAGTGATGATGACAATTGTGAATGGGAACCCAAAATTGGTCTAGAGTTTAATGGTGAAATGCAAATGTATGTTTTTTTTATAATGACTATGGGAGGAGGGTTTGGTTTAGCATTAGGAAAGGTACATGCAGTAGAAATAAATAGACCGGGGAGATGACATCAAGACTTTTTCTTTGTTGTAAAAAGGGTGTTCGTGAAAAAAAATAGAAGGGACCAATTACCAAAAAATGCAAGGGCTGAAACAAGGTGTGGCTGAACTGGTTATATAGGTATAAAGCTAAACAGGGAGAAGGGTAAATTTGAAATTTACTCTTTCACAGAAGATCATAACCACCAACTAGTTCTTGCACAATGCTCCTATATGATAGGGTCACAGCGTAGGATTTCTGACTTGCACGCCACACAAATTGAATTGGCTTAAAAGT
>JAESVK010082229.1:0-11318 GCA_017140935.1 Hamamelis virginiana
ATCAGCGCGCGCGTGCACACACACACACACACACACACACACACACATATATATATATTGGTTTTAGTGGGTAACCATACCGCACTAAGATTTCCCCCCTATTTGGTATCAGAGCCATGGCAGTTTAAATCTGTTAAGCTGGGGTAAGTTTAAGGCTTGATTTAATGCTATGCCATATCAGAGTACTATTTATCTTTTCCTTTAGATTAGTATGCACTGTACATCGTCATGATTAGTATGCTCTATGGTTGCCACTTTGATGGATCTTCCATATCAGAACACTTGACATGAATGTACAACAGAACACTAAAGGATTAGCTAAAATATAAAGTACAGAACAATCCAATTAATGGTTTTATTGGAAAAAGAATAAATTTCAAAGAACAAGTTGAGGGATATTAAGCCTTGTGGTGGCGACAGTTTATCCAAACTCTTGTATTGAAATTTATTTAATCTCTTCTATTTATTTTAGCACAAACTCACGGGCATAACATTTTATTCAAACTTTGAAATTATCTCAGTTTATTTCACTTTAACTCTATGGCAGAATCCTCTACCATCCCTGAACCGTCTCGTCTTTCTGTAAGTAGTACTTTTTCAAAATCTTCAAAAGCACTTTCTCTTAGAACTTCTTCTTCCTCTAAATTAGCCTATCTATATGAAGTAGAATATCTTCCTGAAGATAGTAAAGTCCCAGTAACTGATTTTCCTATTGTAAATCCTTATACTGTTTACTCTAAGACTCCTTCCTTTTATAAAAAAAATTAGAAATCTTGTTCCTCTCTCTTCAAAACAGTCTTTAGTAAAAGAGTATGTTCAAGCCTCAAAGTTTGATCAGTTTCATATTCCTGCTGTTGAACAAGAGCACTTTGTTACTCTTACTCTTCCGAGAGAACTCATTCGACCTTGGCAACATGAAGGTTTTACTCACCTCCATTTTGGAGCAGTTCGTCTTGCTCTTACTTTTCATGGCAGAAAAGGTTTTCCAGCAGTTTCAAGAATAGCTCTTCTTGATTCCAGATTCAAAGAATATCAACATGCTGTTATTGGAACTCTTCAGACAACTTTGAATGCAGGCACAGTTTTTGTTACTTTATTTCCAAACTTCAACATGCCTCTTCGAGATCCTCATCTCATCGATGCTTTGAAAGTCCAAATTCAGATCACTGGTGCAGCTCAAGTCTCGGACAGTTTTGCAGCTACTCTTCATTATCAGTTGGCCTACAGACTTCAGAATCATGTTTTTGATCTTGCAGTCCCTGATATCTCCCAGACTGATGAAGCCTTGCATATACAGGTTGACCCAAGTCTCACTGCTACATGCTCATTTGTCCCCAGACAACTCACAAGGGACCAGTTAGCTTCTCTCATCCCTGAAAGCTGGCTAACTAAGTATGAAAATCTCCATCAAGCAGCACAGCCTGTACAGCCTTCCACACCTATGTTTATAAGAAAAGAAAATGGTCTTGTTGAAACACGGTTTTCCTCATCAACTACTACAGATCATGTTTCTGTGTTCCCCACTTCTCTAAACATGGTTCAACCAGTCTCTTATGAAAGATCTGCTTCTCCACAGATTATTCAGTTTGATACTGATGGTCATCCTCTTTATGAAGGAAAAACTTCTTCTGGTCATATTTGGTGGAATACTTGTGATTGTGATGATTGTTACTTTGAAAGTCACATTGAAGAAATTAAGCCCAACAAGAAAAAGTCTTCTCAGAAACTTCTTCAAGAACGTTATGAAGCAGGAGACCCTTCTGTTGATCTTCTTGGTGAATCCTCAGGAAAGTTTGACTATTATGTCACTTATGGTGATCAATCAAAAAATCCTCCAGTTCTCAGACCTCTCAGATGCAAAACAGAACTTGTCCTACCACCCTCTCACCCATCTATTTCACCATGTAAACCTCCACTCAATCCATACTACCAAAAGGTTTTGCCTTTGATCAAAAGAAATTCATCCTCAAAACCTCCATTCGTTTCTCCTCCACAACCATGTTACATGTTTTGACCCGTCATCTTCTTCATACTCAAATAACTTTCCTCCCTTGGAAAATTTTGAGTATCCACAACAAAATACCAAGCATGTCTGGAAGATAAAAAATCCTGTTGGTTTTCAATCTGACGGCACAACAAAGCTCTCAGCAACTGATTCATTGATAGCTGATTTGAAAACCAGAATTCAGTCTCTTGAAGCAGAATTGAATCATATTGTGGATAATGTCAAAGATTTCAAAGTTGCTTTTCCTCTCCTTGGTCAAAAAGAAAAAGAAAAGGTTCAACTACAGGCATAGCTTCAATCTCTTGAATCAAAAGCCCAAAAATCCAAAGTCCCTTCTGTCCATTATTATTCTTCAACCATGACCACCACTCCATCTACAAAAATGTTCAATCCATTTGTTCATACTCGAACCATTCAACCTCTGGTCTCTGTCCATGCTGACAACAATCCTTTCAAAACCACAAGCCTTTTTTCACCTACAACATGTCTTTTGAAATCCAAGCAACATCAAGAAGTTCTTCCTCCTTTAGAACTTCCTGATCCTCTTATTGGAGCATCTTCTACATCAATCCCTGATGTCATGCCTGTTGAAAACCCTAATCCAATTACCGCATTCCTCAGGTCACTCACCCTTAACAATCCAACTTCCACTGGTCCAGAAATACTTCCCTTAATTGACGACCTTGATGTTAATGATCTTGGACTTGAAAGTATTTTCCTTGCAGAGAATGATCCAGATACTTTTGATCTAGATCCACAGCCACCAGACCAACCTCCTCCAATGTTTCCAACACCACCAGCCATTCCTCCCCAGAGAATAAGACAGACTTTTCCCACTGTTCTTGATTCAAAGCACTTATTCACCATTGATGATACACCACCATCAAAATGGAGAGATCGTTTGTTTGATATGTTTTCTTGGTGCACTGCCGAGCTACAACTTCCAAACTCTACAGTAGCTATTGTTATCTCAAAGTTCATTGCCCGTCTTTCTGGCAGACTTCAATAGGGGGGGAAATCTTAGTGCTGTATGGTTACCCACTAAAACCGATAAATAATATAACTAAGGATGATGATATGAACAAGATACTTAAAACATGAGAATAGTAAATAAAGAAAGAAAAAGATTAAACAAGCCACAAGTAGATTACATATAGAAGTTTTTACAGACATCAAACCAAAGAGCTAGAAAAGAGGACTGGACAAACCCGAGGCCATGCCTTTGAATAAACAAGATAGATCCTTATATAGACAACGGATCTCAAACCAAACTTGAAAATAATTCATTACAAGATAAGGTTCAAACAAAGTCAAAAAGTGAATAGTGAAAAGTAAAAATTACTTTTTACTATTTTGCTTTGTCTGCCGCATAAACACGCCGAAAGCAACACATTTGGCTTTTTAGATAAGAAGGGCCAACTTTCTTAAAGTAACTTTAAACAAAGTAACTCAGTCCCATCCATCATTGGGATCATTGTCACTCATGTAGTCTTGATCAAAGTAATCTACTTCAGGAGTAGGAGGATCTGGCTCTTCAAATTCAGGAGTATCTGGTGGTTGAGATATGCCATGGAGATTTTGAAGGAAAATCTCAGGAGAACTGGGGCCAGCAGGAGGATAAGATCCTGTATTGAGAAAAGTGACTTCTCTGAGAGCAAACTGACAATCATGATAGAGCCAAGAGTCTGTGTGATGGTGGTGGAGAGTACCATTAGGATTATGAAGCCAGTGAATAGTGGGAGGATAAAAAACTCTTTGAGCACGAACTTTGTTCTTGGAGTTGAACTTGGCTAGAAGAGGAGCACTTAAGATTTTCATTCTGAGAGTTGGGTGGATCAAAGCTGAATAAGATCTCCATTGACCATGAAAAGCATCATTGTAGAGAACCAAAATCTGTCAAAGTATGGATCATTACCAAAGAAATCATAATAAAGCTGTGGTTCAAAAATAATGTACATATGAAACTCATTTAACAGATACCACAAGTAACAGTAGTGGTAAGGAGTCCATGAGGCAATCCAAAACTTGAGAGGTGTTTTCCAAGGACTGTTATGATGATCAGGCCATTCATAAAGCCAGTGGTTGGAGAACGTAAGGAGATAAGCTTTAAGAGTGTCAAGAATCTCGAGGGTTCTTTTCTGATAGTAAGGTCAATAATCTGAGTCTTAATATCAGAAGGTAACAATGAGAAGAGTTCATCAAGTGAGTCAGGGTCATGATTTCCAGAGGAAGAGGAAGAGGAAGAGCCCCTGTAATTGGATAGATGCACAAAGGAGGAGGTAATATGGATGTAATGGGAGGAGGATTTATTGAAAGATAATCAGTGAGAATATTATTCTTTCCAGAAATATGTTTAACAGTGAAGTTCCATTGAGAGAACCAATTTGCCCATCTGAGAAGTTAAGGGTGAGGAAGAACTTTCCTTTTAAATTGAAGCATTTTAGGAAAGGATGACATGTCCATTTCAATAAGAAAATTATGGCCAATGAGATGAAACTGGAATTTTTCAATACCATATTTTACTGCCAGAATTTCTTTGAAAGTGGAATGATAATGGGTTTCAGTTGAGGAAAAGGCACCACTTTTGTAACCACAGATTTGTCTTTTGCCATTGATTTCTTCAAAAAGAGCGGGCGCCCAATATTCATAAGAAGCATTTGTTTGAAGAACTCGTTTTCCTATTCCAGGGATCTGCAAAGGAGATAACTGTTTCCCAATTTCTTTTAATTTCTGAACTGCAGTGGTATGTGACTCGTTCCACTGTGGAGGATTCTTTTTCAAAAGTGGAGAGAGACAATTCCTGTGAAGAGAGACTTTTGGAATAAAGTCGGCATAATTAACTATACCAAGGAACTGTTGAATCTGCTTTACTGACTGGAGTTGATTTGGAAAATCACATAATTTTGTTGCTATGTGAGGTTGTGGGACATACTTTCCATCAACTATCTGCATGCCAAGAAAGTCAATAGTAGACTGAGCAATTATCATCTTACTTTCTGAAAGCATGATTCCATGTGTTTTTACCGGTTGGTAAAAATCATCGAGTAACTTTGCATGTGACTCAGCTGTAGGAGAGTAAAGCAAGATATCATCAATGTAGATTAAAGCATTTGACAGTAGTGGTCTGAAAAGTGAGATCATTGCTTTTTGAAAATGGGATGGAGCATTCTTGAGACCAAAGGGCATTACTGTCCACTGATAATGATGATCAGGGATGCAAAAAGCAGTTTTGAATCTTTCTTCAGGATAGATCCCTAGTTGCCAGAAGCCTGCCTTGAGATCAAATTTGGAGAAGATCTTAGCATTAGAAAGATGTTGTAACAATGAGGTCTTATTTGGCAAAGGAAATTTGTCATCAGCAAGGAAATGATTCAAATCTTGATAATTGACAACCAATCTGAGCTTTCCACGAATTTGTTCATATTGCTTATTAACATAGAAAGCTTCACATGCCCAAGGGGAAGAAGTATCTTCAATGATTCCTTCAGAGAGGAGATGAAATTTCTTTCTTTGCAAGAGAGAGATGGTCAGGATTCATTCCTCTGTGAGAGGCTTTTGTAGGATTGACATCTTCATTCTTTTTAAAAGGAAGAGAAACAAAGTACGAAGAGTTTTTCCATAAGGGATTTGGATTTTTGAGGAGGAACTCAAAATCAGTATTTGCACAACAATCTGAAATTAATTTGGCTTTGATAGAATCAAAAGTGTCAAGGACAAAGAGATGAGGAATCTGAGTCCATGTCATAAAATGTTGTCTGTATGATAATCCTTGAGAGGACCACCTTAGACCAACAATTTTATGCAAAATATCGAAGCCAATAAGAACATCTCTGCCAGTGAGTGAAGAACCAAGAACTTGATGTCTAATCACCAGATTAGGAAATAGTCTGATAAGAATTTGTTTGTTAATCTTTGTGATCTGAAAAGTTTCTCCATTGGCTGCTCTGAAAGTCTGATTATGGGGAAGCCAGTATTCATCAGGAAGAATTGCTGGATTGATCATTGTTGCTGCAACACCAGTATCAAAAAGAGCAATTGCAGGAATTGATCTTGAATAGGTGTTTGGGAGGATATGGATCTGAGCAATTGGAGTTGGATGAGAAACTGGAAGAATCACTGGCTGTGTAGTAAAAATCATGTCTAAGTCATCATCAGGCTGTAGAGGAGTACTTTCATCAGAACTGTAGCCAATAGCAAGAAGAGTCTCAGGAGTATACTCATCAGTGAGAGTAGAGAGATTCAACATCTGAGAATTCAGTAGCACCATCATGAATTTGGGCTTGCTTGAGTAATTTAGCTGCTTTTTCTTTCTGAGGACAATTTCGAGCATAATGGCCAGGTTTCTTACAGAGATAACAAGTTTTTGAAGTCTTGTTTCTGAATGGTTTTTTCTTTAAGAAACGCCATTTTTTCTTCTGAGGAAAACCTTTCTTTTTGGATTTGAATGGGTTTGAATAAGATTTGCTGGATTGGCCTTTCTTGAAATGATCTTTCTTCTTTGTAGGACAAACACAATCTTTTTTTGGGCACTTGATCTTCAAATCTTTCCTGGAACACCCATCACCAAGTTTGCTGTCAGTTTTCTCGATTTCTTTGAGAAACTTTCTCTGATTGCATAACTTATCAAGGGAGACAAGCATATGCTGGTAAATTTCTACGAGCGAAGCTTGATGAGGAGTAATTCTTTGCATGCTCATTACCTTTTGTGTTTCATTTCCAAGAGGTTCTGGAAGTGAATTCAAGTAAGTGAGCTTGAGATTGATGTCATCCAAGCCATTAAGAACATAAAACCGTTTAGACATACGGTTGAAATGGGTTCCCAAATCTTTTCTTTCAAACGAGCAACATTTCATTGCCAAGAATTCTTCACGAGCTTGATCTTTATAATGAGTAGCAGAACCCAATAATTCTATGTACAAAAGAGCAAAGAATTCTTCAAGATTTGGCTGTTGTGAAGCATTCCTTTGTCTGTATTCACCAAGAGCTATATATATATATATATATGCGATTTGGATATGCATGGTTGATTTGTTTTTATTGGTGGACCTCTACCTTGACCAATTGGATGGAAAATAATTCAATTTGGCTTTACTTGGACCTATAAGTCTTCAAATTGGTTTTAGTTTAGTTCGAATTTTGAAGAAACACCGAATAAACTAAATATTTTAGGTTAAGTAGAATGAAAATAAACGAAAAAATAAAATATATAAAATGTAAATTTAGTCATTAGGAATAAAATGAGGGAACGGTGCAAATTGATAGTGAAGATATACCTAAAAGTGACCATGGATCAACTATCCATATAGATGGAGATATTATGGGTGGCATCACTGAAAGAGTTAGAGTAGGGTGAATGTAGTGGAGACGTTCTACCGGCTATAACCTCTCAAGTCAAATGGAAAATTTTGCTAGACAGTTATAAAACTGTCTATGCTTTATTATACTGAATGTTGGTAAGTTAAGAAAGAACATGTTAAGAAAATAAGTGTAACCGAAGTGAGGATGTTAAGATGGATTGGTGGTAATACGAGGAAAAAAAAATAAAAATAAATGCATCTGTAAGAAGGAAGAAATGGTTCCAATTGAGGATAAAATGAAAGAAAATTGTTTAAAATGGTTTGGTTATGTGCAATTAAAACCTAAAAATGCACCAGTACGAAAGGGGTAACTTGATTCATGTGAAGGTCCAAAAAAGATAAAAGGAAGGCCCAAAATAACGTGCTTAGAAGTAGTAAAAAAAAGGGCATATGTGCTGGAATTTAATGGAGGATATGACCCTTGTTAGAGCTTAATGGAAAAAAAAGAAGATTTATGTAGCTAACTCTATGTAGTTGGGAATTTCGGATTAAAGCTTTGTTGAGTTGAATTAGTTTGAATCTAATAGAATAATATAATTTCCACCCTCGGTTCAGATTTTCTTTCTTTCCATCCAATCATATTAGTGTCTTTTTTGTGCTTTTGTTTGAGTGGCATCATTGTTTTTTAATTTTTTAATTTTTTAATGAAGTAGTTGAATATGTGAGATTGGGCTGTCTCCTAGCAACTTAAATCGAGATCCTTGACAAGCTTGGCTGGATAATTCCTTTTAACTCGTAACTCCATGCCCAAGATAGTTGAGAAACCTCAAAATGAATTGTTGTGCTATGAAGAGGGCAATGAGTACTTTGAGGAGTAGCATGGCTTGGAAGGTGGCTATTTATTTATTTATTTTTTGTGAAAAGGTAAATTGTATTAATCACAAAAAGGCCAAAGGCCTGGTATACATGATGTATCTAAACTAGGTATATCTTTACAAAGAGCGAGAATCTAGAAAATTCAGAAAAGAAGGCTTTCTACCAAACCGTTGCAAAGTAAATATGGTTCTAAGTAACCCTTCTTTTATCTTGTCAACTTGTAATTACATATCTTCGAAGATCCTTTTATTTCACTCTCTCCACAAACACCAAAGGATATACAAAGGGGTTACTTTCCAAATGGTCCAGCTATTCTTCCTTCCAGTCCTGAACCACCAATTTTTAAAAAGTTCATTGAGCATCGTAGGCATTACCCAGCTTGAGCTCAGAAGAAAGAGTAATCCAAAGTTCTTTAGCAACCGTACAATGAAGGAGGAGATGGTCCACCATCTCTTCACTATTATTGCACATACAACACCAATTAAGGATCATTGAACCACTATTAATAACATGATCAATGGTTAGCCATTTGTTTATGGAAGCTGTCCACCCAAATAAGGACAATGTTAGATGGAGCACAAGTACACTGAATCCTTTTAGCTAGAACTTCCTCCCCAAAATGGGGAGCAAGGGGAGGAGGCTTGAATATTTCCTCAACTGGGGTTTTTAAAATTTATTTTTTTTACTCCCTTTTTTTTTTTTTTTTTGTTTTTTGTGGGTTTGGGGGGAGGAGGTAGAGCGTTGATTTGGGTTGGCTTTGGTCTTTGCTTTAATTGTTATAGATTTTCTTGGCTTGAGTTCAGCCTTGCTTAGATAGGTTTTGGGTTGTAAGGGTGAGTAAAAGGGGATAATTTTAAATGTGTCTTGCAGTACCAGGCAAATATATGACAGGATGACAGGTGGCACTGCTTAGATTCTTTCTTTCTTTCTTTCTTTCTTTCTTTTTTTTTTTTTTTTGAAAAGAAAGGAAAATATTGGTAAATATTCATGTCTTTTAGTGCTACAAACATTTGTTTCTCTTACATATTTTTGCTTTACACCTGCAGGTAAACTCTGTATTGAGGTCACTCCTGTATCTAAGATTGCTTTCATCTCGGAGGAATTGTGTATTGGATGTGGTATCTGTGTTAAGGTTTGTGAGATACGGTTTGTGCCATTTTGGTCTTTGTTCTCTACTGTACTAGTGGATTTACATTATGTGTTAAGCTGACTATATTTTCTGATACAGAAATGCCCATTTGAAGCTATTCAAATTATCAATCTACCAAAAGATTTGGATAAAGATACAACCCATCGTTATGGCCCAAACACTTTCAAATTGCACAGGTTAGTTTACATTTGCAGTTTTTAGAAAATGGCGGCTTTCTGTTTTCTGTAGATTAAGATAGCGGATAATTTCAATTACAGGTTACCCGTCCCAAGGCCGGGGCAAGTTCTTGGCTTAGTTGGAACAAATGGCATTGGGAAGTCCACTGCCCTCAAAGTTTTGGCTGGGAAATTGAAACCCAACTTGGGCCGTTTCAACGTAATGCTCTTAATTATCAATTCATTTGTTGCCCTTTTTTGATGCATGCATGTTTTAACTTTATAGATGTTTATTTGCAGAACCCTCCCGACTGGCAGGAAATCTTGACATACTTTCGTGGATCAGAACTGCAAAATTATTTTACCCGTATCCTGGAAGATAATCTAAAGGTGCCGTTTGATTTAAATACCTTCATAACTTGATTTATTGGGTTAGGTGTTTAAAGCTCATTTTGAAAAGAAAAAATAATTAAAACTGTCTTTTTAAGTTCTTATTACTGTTTGATTTTTTAATTGATTGTGGAGTTTTGAAGCATTGATGTGAGGTGGATTGCTCACATAAGCTCTTATTATATTAGCCTCGGTGGTTTAACTGGTTGATTCGAACTGTTCTTGACTCACATTATGTTGGCTACTGAGTTTTTTGGGTGGCAAAGCTTGCATGTGCACGGCTGAGGCATAAATTTTTCCATGTTAATTTGAAATTATCTTGCAGAATAAAAGTATACTCTATGGCATTTTATGAGTGTTATGGTAATGGCTTTCAAGTTATAAACTCATTTTGTGATTCTGCGTATATCTTTGCATGAATGTGTGTGATTGGGAGAAAAGAATAAAGTCCCTCACTTCATATATTATTCTTTTAAATCTGTGTGGATTCGTGGTCATGAATTACTTATGGTAAATGTGATTAAATTCAGCCTATTAAATTGTAAAGGGGACTGGGTTACTGGATTACCAATTCAGCTATTGGGTGCTCACTAATCTTTGATTTATATATAGAATTATTTAGTAAATATAAATATGAAAGTTGCTAAAAGCATATGAATTGCTGGAACAAAAATTCTAGAGAGAGAGAGAGAGAGATTTATGGGTTTTAATGTTCACTCCAGAGAGAGACAGAAAGAGAGAGAGAGAGGAAGGGAGCGGGGGAGGAGATTTGTGGGTTTGATGTTCACTCGGTCACTCCACATGTGTATTGCCTGGTCTTCTCTCCTGAATCTCTCTCTTGTCTCACAGACAATATCAAAGTTGGAAATAATAGTTAGTGGCAAAAATTAATTCTTTTTCCTATTCTTTTTTGCTCTTTTCCTTAAGAAAGCTTGCAGATCCAGCAAGTATGTTTCAAATCTTGGGGTTTTCCTGGTTATAAAACAAAATCTTAGGGTTATCCTTTTTTCCTTTCTAGGTTAGTATAATGAACCTACCCAATGTACTGTCTAGGTGGCAATTTTTAATGTGTTGAATTGTCAGATTGCCATGGAATAAGAATCATTGCTTGTGTTTCATTCATCACATGGTGCATTAAGTTTTTCTCCTCTTTTGATATGATATTCTATTTTGTATATATAAGAGGATCTGATATACAATTTTTATGTTGAGTAATGTCTCGGAGGAATTGTTTTGGGTATTGATACTCTAGGAATTAAATATCAGTATTGAGAGATATATCAATGGTCCCAAAACATAGATATATCGATATCGATTTAAAGATATGATGGATTATTTAATTAAAAATGGAAATTTTCAGCATAACTCTGCAAAATACTAAATTAAACTATAATACAAAAATTAGAATCAAAATATTGCAAATTATATATATATATATATATATA
>JAESVK010082229.1:11418-24920 GCA_017140935.1 Hamamelis virginiana
GCTGGGCAAAATAAATCACAAATTTCTACAAATTTTACACTAAAATGCTACATAACATTAAAAATTTAAAATATATATAATTTACAAAATAACAAATAAATATATCAATAATCTTGTATATAAAAGAATCTCCACCTTAGATCGATACTTACCGAAATATCAGTAAATATCGGTCAAGTCTTTGTATCGATACCCACAGATATATCGAGCATATCGGAGATATTTTATTCCATGTCGATACTTATGTCTATGCATCCACTGTAAGATTTAAGTACTCTTAAAAAGTTAAAGAAGAAATTGGTAGTTGAATTCCTTCAAATTAACTAATTATCATATGTGTGTGTGTATATATATATGTATATTTGTAATGAAATGCTACATCAAATTGGTTGATTGAATGACTGCAAACAAGCTGAACTGAGTAGTAATGTGTCCAGGCTCAGCTTGGATAACATAAGTTTGAATTCAAGCTTAGCTAAATTTAAATTCAATATCAATAGACTATTTTCAAGGTTGGCTAAAAATAATACACAAGTTTCAATCTCAGTTTGAAATGGCATGTTAAAGCTAACTCAATTCGCTTTACAGTTAAGTCACTGCACTCGATTCTTGGGAAAAAAAAAGAAAAAAGAAAAAAGAAAAAAAACAAAGTAGCAGGTTATTGGCTGCTTGATGTAAATCAAGTGTTTGGATAGAGAGAATGAAAAATGATTTTCATTAATAGAAAGTAGGAGAAAAATACAAAGAACTAGAGACAAAGTTTTCTCTCAGATCTCAAAACTGTTCTTTAATCATCAAAACTGAAAAATATTCCAACCACCTTATCCATATGCTTCTAGAAGAAGAATCTAACTAACTAGGCATAAAACTGAAGTAACCAAGCTGTGACAAAAGTAAATGACGGTTCACAAGTAAACTAACAGCAAATAAATGAAAAAATAACAAAAAACTGTCTCCAACTACTGTTGGACAGTGATACTGGCTATCCCAAGGCACATTATCCTCCCCCTCTTTTGAAAGAACTTGTCCTCAAGTTATAGTAGTAATAAAAAAGAGCCAAAAAAGGTAGCTTATTGAGTATCTTGAAGTATCTTGTAAAGATGAAGTTCCTTCCAAGTTGCAGCCACATCTCTCTGCCCATTTGAAGTCTCTTAGTTGGATGATGTAAAGAAACTTTATCTGGGTCACTTTTTAACTTCATCTGCAAGCTTTCATTGAAGTTCATCATCCTCTAGAGAAATTATTATAGAGGCTACCTTGGTAGAAGTTACTGAGCCAATGTCCATAGCATAAAAGACAACTCGGAAGACACAACTTGAGGAAAAACATCAAGATTCAGCTGCATTATCTCATTTTCAGCACTACCTCGACATCAGCCCTACTCACCAGTGATATTGAAGCACAAATGCCTGCGCTATCAACACTTTCTTCCATAAGACTTGTGGAATTAAGTGGATGAATTGTTAGAGGTTTAGAGACTTCCTTTTCCCTCTTGGGTAGCAACATATATTCTCTCAACCAATGTTCTTCAAATTCTTCATTGAGCTCCTCACACAAAGGTTGATCATATATGGAATGCAATATCTCAAAATTATCTTCGTTTGAAGCATCTTGCTCTTCACTTTCACTCCAATACACATCATAGATTGGTTGCATTTCTTCAAAATGATATTAAACTGCTCAACAAAATCTTTATCAATTTCCTCACTAAGAAGTTGAACTTTCATTAATTCCAACTCTCTTCTATTTTTTCATCAAATTTACTCACTTGTCATAAATTGGCAAATCATATTATGTCTCCCTTTCAACACACCTGAAGCACTCAAATGCTCCATCTCGAGGTTGTTTTCCACCACCAAAACAAGAGGATTGAAGTAGTTTAGGGGCTGGAACTAAAGCTTTTTCAGTCTGCCACGGCTGTTCTACTCCAAATCCACTTCTTCCAAAAAAAGATGAAATTCCAACCTTAAGAGAGCTTAAATGAACCTTTTCAGATCTGGAAGTGCTCTGTAGCGGCTGTCTAGACCTTGAAAAGCTTCTAATTTGGTGCTTTTCAACAAAAGCACTCTTTGAATTGAAGAAATTTCTTCTTGAACTTCTTCATCTTCTCCCAATCTCTAATTTTTCCTTGACCATTCCTTTGGTGAGACACTCGCACTTGTTTCCACCGTTTGGAAGCTTTTCCTTTAAGATGATTGGATGCCAACTTCACCTTATTTGTACCTGGTACTTGATAGTAATGAAACACTCTTTCAAGAGTATTCATCCACTCTATCAGCTCATCGAAATCAAAACTTCCATAGAAATAAGGATATTATTCTTCAATATGATATTCCAAATTGTGATTATACTCCAATTTGGATTTGGAGTCTTCACACATCTCACTAAGAGAGTGGAGGTGTTGTATTTTAACCATAAGTACAGTCATTTGCCTTCTCAATTCATTATTTCTCTCCAAATTTAGTTTCTGTCTAACATTCCTACCAATTGGCGAATTAGCACAAGCTCCTTCACCAAAATTGGCTTTGTTTCCCCGGCTTCTTCCCTTCCTTCCTCAACTTCTATGAGCCATTTCAATCACAACAATTTCAACAATCAAACTCAGCAAGAATTACAGCAGCAAGAAGTCAGACCACAAAACAGTAGCTGCAACTATCAAAATTACCCAATTCAAGACAGATTACAGTAGCAACACACAATCAGACCTCAACAACCAATACTACTTGATCAGTAGTAGATTACTAATACCAAAAGAAGGATCAAGTCCACCAATTTTAATTGAAACCAGATTTGATCAGTGTGTACAGATCACAACAGCTCAATAATGCAGAAGCAAATCGATGTATGAGACCTCAAAATTGTCATAATAAACTGCTGTGATTGATCATCCTCCATCAATCAATCACTATAGTGCTCTTGAAGCAGAAAAATCATCTAGCACCTGTTGGATTGCCTGTCAAATCTTGAATCGATCACTGCCAGAACACTTACTGAGCTTCAAATGCAAGAATTACTGAAAGATATTGAGTCTCAAGTGCCGACTGCTGGAAATCTAACTTCTAGAGTTTCAGAAGAAAGAAATCTCAAGGATTTAAGGTTCTTTTGATCAAAATTAGGAGGAAATTGGATCAGAAACTGAAGCTCTAATATCAAATGATGTAAATCAAGTGTTGGATAGAGAGAAAATGAAAGAAAATGCTTTTTATTTGTAGAAGAATGAAATCCACTCTGTCCCACATCGCCTAAATGAAAGGCTTGCTATAGCTTCATATACCTGCATTCGGCCCTCCACCTATAAGCTTAGGCTTTTAGGTTGGAAACTTAACATTATTAATAGAAAGTAGGAGAAAAATACAAAGAACCAGAGAAAAACTTCTCTCACAGATGGGAAAACTGTTCTTTAATCATCAAAACTGAAAAATATTCTATCTAACCACCTTATTTATATGCTTCTAGAAGAAGAATCTAACTAACTAGGCATAAAACTAAAGTAACCAAGCTGTGACAAAAGTAAATGATAGTTCACAAGTAAAATAACAGCAGATAAGAGAAAAAATAACAAAAAAATGTCACTAACTACTGCTGGACAGTGATACGGGCTATTCCAGGACACATAACTACTTTTTATTTCTTCAGGACAAGCAAAAGTTTCCATGTAAAGGAAAATGTTAACTCATGACTGTCATGTCTTGTTGTCAAAACAATTGTCTGTCATTCTTACATTGGACATTGTACATTTTCAGAATGCCTAGCAACATCTTTGTACACTGCACCCTTTAACCATCATTGCGCTTTACTTATTATGAGCTGCCTAATCAAAGTTGGAGTTGTTTGGCAGCTTGGCTCATTGAGAACTAGAGCTTTAGAGTTGGCTCGAGATTGGTTATTTTGTTTCATAAGCAAGCTTGAATGAGCCTTCAAATGAGAAGAGCAGAGCTAGCTGTGACTCGTGAGCAGCGTGGCTCATTTGCAGCCCTGGTTAACTGAATAGCTGTTGTAAAATTTTTTTGATGGTGATGGAGAAGAAGATGTTGTTTAGTTATTTTAACAATTATGCATGCTTTCAGACAGTATTGACTATATATTTAACAAACTGTATTATTATTGATAACCAATGCAGTAGCTCATATTACATCATATGACTCATTTATATGACATATCACATGCAGCGAACTCTATTCTTTTAACCTATTTTATTGTCCCAATGTTTTCTTTTCCTTAACCATTTATGATTCTTGTTATTAGCTGGTAGTGAATCGCATTATAGACACCAAGTTGTATTGAGGTCCACTTGAGGTTGGTATATAACCACTTTTAACTGAGGCCAGACTCTGCGGTTTCCAACCCCATTTCACCACCTCAGTCTGCCTCTCATACTTGTGAGACACCTGTAACATTGTGATAAAGATGAGGAAGGCAGTTGGATATCGGAAATTCTGACATTGAATCACCTTTCGTAAATATGTTTTCATTTTCTTGCAATATGAAGTCCTTAAGACTTTTGAATTTGCAAAAGATAATTAGTTGATAAACAGAATAATCATTAGAATGTTGTTAGGACAGACCTAATAGAGAAATAAGCACAATGAAATATAAGAAATCATGTTTCATTGTTTAGTTTTCCTGCCTATGCTTGCCCTCAGTACTTTTTCTTTATTAAATATATATATATTACACATTCATTGTTTCCATGATTTTGGGTACTGAATGGTTTTTCCTCTTATTAGCTATTGTACATTGCTTTCATTCTTTTCTCTTCCTGATGATGATATATTTTACTTTAATAGGCAATTATCAAACCCCAATATGTTGATCACATTCCAAAAGCAGTCCAAGGCAATGTTGGGCAAGTGCTTGACCAAAAAGATGAGAGAGATATGAAGGCAGAACTTTGTCGTGATCTTGATCTGAATCAGGTTATAGACCGCAATGTAGGGGATTTATCAGGTGGAGAGCTTCAGAGATTTGCTATTGCTGTTGTTGCCATACAGAATGCAGAGATATATATGTTTGATGAACCTTCAAGTTATCTTGATGTGAAACAGCGGCTTAAAGCTGCCCAAGTTGTTCGATCTTTGCTCAGGCCTAATAGGTTTGTTTTACTACTTTTTTTGATCGTACTTAGCCTTCAAAGTTTTGCTTACTTGTAAACAGGACACATTGTTAAACTGTTGCACTGCTTTCTTTTTGAATTTCAGCTATGTAATTGTTGTGGAGCATGACCTTAGTGTCCTGGATTACTTATCAGACTTCATTTGCTGCTTATATGGGAAGCCAGGTGCATACGGAGTTGTAACCCTTCCCTTCTCTGTCAGAGAAGGAATTAATATATTCTTGGCTGGATTTGTCCCTACAGAAAATCTTCGGTTTCGGGATGAATCTCTCACTTTCAAAGTAAAGTTGTTAATTTTTTGTGAGTGTGGTGCTCTCTTGTTTTAGCAATGGTATGGCATTTATTTTGTTGCCTTTTTCAGGTTGCTGAGACTCCACAGGAAAGCGCCGAGGAGATTGAGACTTATGCACGATACAGATACCCAACCATGACTAAAACTCAGGGCAATTTCAAACTTCGTGTGATTGAGGGTGAATTTACTGATTCTCAAATTATTGTAATGCTGGGTGAGAATGGGACAGGGAAGACCACATTTATCCGCATGCTGGTACTATTTTTTTTCATTGTGGTTTTTTTTTTTTTGTCATGGAAGGCTGTTAAAGTCATTATACATCACATGCCTATCTTATTGATTAAATCTACAGGCTGGTTTATTGAAGCCTGATACTGTAGAAGATTCTGATGTGGAGATTCCTGAGTTTAATGTTTCTTACAAGCCCCAGAAGATCAGTCCGAAATTTCAATCTACAGTCAGACATTTGCTGCATCAAAAAATACGTGACTCATATATGCATCCTCAGTTTGTGTCGGACGTTATGAAACCTCTTCTAATTGAACAATTGATGGATCAAGAAGTTGTGAATCTCTCTGGTGGGGAGTTGCAAAGAGTTGCATTATGTCTATGCCTCGGGAAGGTAAATGTATCAGTTGTATACTCTTTACTGATAGTCTTCTAAAGGACTCCATATGCTTTAGTAGCTTTGTGTTGTTGATGGTTTGGTTCATTGCACTAGTATCTAAATTATCAGTTAATCCAGCCAATCCTGTTTTCAATCAGAGTACTTTATTGCCATAAATCATATTTTAGACCCTAATGCTGGTATTTCTTTCGTGCTCTTTAGTATATATCCATTAATTGAGGTTTCCATTCTTCTATTTGTTTCAGAATTCAGACAGAATTTTCTTATGCTCTTTACTACAATTTGTTTATGCTTCTCAAAAGGAGACTTGACTTTTCCTCTTTATTCTCCTTCTCATTTCTTTTCAATTTATTTATTTATTATTATTATTTTTTTAATTTTTATCTTTAATTTTGTTGGTTGTTTCTGTTTGGGTTATGTTCTTCCAAAGCTAAATTACATGTGCAGCTAATTTGTGGTTAACTTGATGGTTTACATGACTTGATCCTGCAGTAATCTCATTTCTGTGCAAATTGCTGCCTCATTTTTAGGTTTGTTGTTGGACATGAGGGTAGCAGAGAGTCTTAGCTGATTGATGCTTAAATAAAATAGAAAAAAAACAACTGATTTACAGATTTTTGTTGGAACCAATGGAAGATGTTTTGAGAAAGTGAAGGTGTTCAATATCATTGATAGAATGTTGAAAGAAAAACCTTGAATCAGAGAAGGCTGTTTTTATAGTTGCTGAAAGTAGAGTTAGGGTTAAGGTAAATTTCTATTGATTAAAAATGGGCTAGAAGGCAGTGAAAAAATGGAAAGAAGAAATGAGAGAGCATTAGGTTCCTGCGTTTAACTTCACCTGGAGGAAAAATTAATGTTTTTTCATTTTTTCTTGAAAATGTCAATGTAAATTTATCGTGCCATAAGTAATCTATAGCAGATCTATGGCCCAAAAAAAGGAAATACTCCTTGATGTGCATGTAAACATGCTAATGTTGCATTGAAAGAACTCAATTGGGTAAACATTTATCTCATGTTGCAAATGGCTCTTTGGTTTTGTTTGCAGTTATTTTATTTTATTTTCTTCGTTTTATACTTATTTCCTATTTTCTAAGATTTCAGATGGCTTTGATTCTTATTTTGTTCTTGGCCTTGCAAGCAAAAAGGAGGTGGAAGGGGGTTGAAGTATGCTGGTTGAAGAACTTGGGTTGTTGGGGACTTAGGGCATATTAATAGGTAGGGTGGAGAGTTGTTCCCTTTTTACACTACTGTATGTCAGAGTCCCTTTTTCTTATATATCCACAAGGGATGCGAAAAGTGAAGTGGGGTGGGGTGAGGGAATATTAGCTTCCCTTTTCTTGGTTGACAAAATGAGTTTTGGGCAAAGTTTTTTCCATGGATAATTGGGTCATATTCTTCTCAATGGATGTGGAGTAGACGTGGGGACCATAATAGCTAGAGTTTTTAGTAATGATCCATTTATTTTTAATATGGAGTCTGTTAGGCATCTAACAAAATGATTCGCCCTTAACTTCAAGGTTTAATGGCGGATCAAAAATAAATGTTTTGGACTGCAGTTAAGGAGGTTCTTGGATTTTAGCAATTTACTAAGTCTATCTTCTTAGGGTTTTGCAAAAGAGGTCAAGTAGCTGTTTATGGGTATCAAATGGAGGTGGGGCTTGAGGATGGAGACGGATATGGGAGAAGAGAAGGTCCACATAGTGAACAAAATTGTAATTAAGTCTTAAATATGAGATAGGAATGCCAAAACTTAGGCTTGATGGGAGGGTTAGAAATATGATAGAAAGGCGCATCTTATCATGGAACAGAAGAGGCATTTATGTATTTATAGATGGCTATTCATTTAATTTTGCTTTAACAAATTGAAGGTTGAGGTTATGATTGCTTGCGAGACAAGATTATAAAAGTGTGACGGCCTTTTATATAAGGGAATTTGAGGCTGTAGGCAAGGACTTAAATATCGACAAATATATTAATGGTTCCAAAACGTAGATTTATCGGCAGATATATTGATTGTATTGAAAATATTGATATCAATTTAAAGATATGATGGATATTATTGGTTAACCATGGAAATTTTCAGTGAAACTCTACAAAACAAATAAGCAATATATTAAACTATAATCAAGGAATTAAATATCAGTATCGATAAAAATATCGATGGTCCCGAAACACAGATATATCGATCGTATCGAAGATATCGATATCAATTTAAAGATGTGATGGATATAATATCAGTAAATAACTAAATATCGGTAAAGATATGTAAGTCTAATATTGTATGATACCCTTAGATATACGGACATATTGGTGATATATCGAGAATATTGGAGTATTTTATTTCATGACTATAATACACAATTTAGTATCAAAACATTGTAAATTAAATGAATTTAAGACAAGTTTGTGTTGTCTTTGTACAATAAAGTGTGCCTTGCTAGGCAAAATACATCATAAATTTCTACAAATTCTACATTAAAATTTCACGTAACATTAAAAATTTAAAGTATATAATTTAGACTAACAAATGAATAAATCAATAATCTTGTATACATAGGAATCACCACCTCAGATATATCGGTAAATATCGATAAAGATATTTAAGTCTAATATCGTATCGTTACCCTCCGATATACAGAGATATCGGAGATATATCGCAAATATATTGGATATTTTAGTCCATTGTTGTAGGCATGTTAATTGGGTATGCTTGTTGGCTAAGGGAATGTTGGGTGACTTTATAGTCACAAGGGATGCAAGGGTGGAGCGGTGCGTAAAGTTGATGGAATGTCGAGGAGACTTCGTGTTTAACCAAAATTTTAGATTATGAATGATGAGTTTTTGTGGAGCTTTTCCTGTATACATAAGTCAAGTAACCAATCTTTGGGTACCATTTATGAGAGGAGTTGATAGATATTTTGAATAACTAATACAACACGTGGTGCAGGGTGAGAGGCTTAAATGTCATTCTTTTTAAAGTTGGGGAGATTGGTAAGAGAAAGTGATGCTGGACGGTTAGAGGGAGAAATCCAAGGTTGAGGGATGGTAGGCTTTGTACATGGGTTAGGGTAGGAATAGAGTTCTGTTTTGGGGTAAGACATTGGCTGGAAACACAAAGAACACTTGCCAGCAGTTCTGGACAACAATGGATTTTGGGTGCTGGAGTTAAGGTTTAAAGATTGGTGAAGGTTTGTGGTTATAGGAAGGTAGGGTTTTGAGGGTTAAAGGGCTTGAAATCAAGGTTTATGGCAGAATAGAAATAAATACAGCAACACAGCAGGAAAGAAAATAAAAGAGAAGAGAAAAAAGAAGAAGAAGAAGGAGTTAATCTAGGAATCACTCCTAGAACCTTAGGCCTCACACCCAAGGACCCTTAGGCATCACACCTAGAGTTAGGATTGCATCACACAACCCATCAACCCATCAAGAGCTTCAATAGCTGCTGGAAATTTCTGTAATTCTTATTCATTATTCAAAAGAGAGACTTACAACCCTTTATATAGAGATAGGGCTCCAATAAGAGAATAGAAATTAGGACTCTAATAAGAAAATAAATAGCAACTAGGACTCTAATAAGAAAATAGCAACTAAGACTCTAAATACGGAAATAAATAGAAACTAGGATTCTAATAAGAAAATAAATAGAAACTAGAATTTTGATAAGAAAATAAATAGCAACTAGGATTCTAATCAGATAAATAAATAGAAGCTAGGATTCTAATAAGATAATTAGCAACTAGGACTCTATTTTAACTAAACTTTAATCAGACTTGTCCTTAACTAGACTCAATTGAGGAAGGTCCCAAACGGGTATCATCTTGAATTTGAATGGATTTCCACGTCCTTTTGAATCCTTCATCATTCTCCCTTGGTTGGAGAAAACTCGACCTTTGAGTTTTAAAGTGTTGGAGCATTAGAAATCCCAATTTTCCAAATAGTATCTTTAGTAAGAGATAATAAATTTGGCCTTGAAACCCCGTTCTCTTCTTTGGTAGAGGCAACAATGAAGATATTGACACCTTCTTCATCTCAATCATACCATTTAACTTATCAGGAATGATGAAATCAATGGTTGAAACAATACATGGAAAAGCATCAACAGTAGTTGTCTCCTCTGATGGCAGCTTAGTAACCTCTGGCATTATTGCTGAAGCATGGACATCAATTGTTTCCTTCATCTTTTGAATGTTCTTGGTTGCAGAAATAGTCAAAGATTTCGACTCTTTGAGTTCTTCAAGTGGCAAAATGTCTTCTTTTACTACAACTTTTATCTCTTCCGAAATAATATCTCGAGCCAGTTGTAGTTTTTCCAACACGCAAACTGACTTAACTTCATCTGCCAGATTCTGTTCAAGTATCGCTTTGGATGGACTTGTACTCATTGTTTGATCAACATGTAGATGCGATGTCAAGTCCACACATGCTTGAGCCTTAACTTGCGGCGATTGTGATGTTGGACATGTTGTCAAAGTGTGAGATTTAGCTTGGAGATCACAACTGCGTTGAAATTCAGCTTGTTTCACTTGATTTTCGATGTTAATCAATCGCATGTTCATCACTTCCATATGCTCCGTAAGTTGAAATAATATCTCATCGTGTTGATTGTCAGTCAACCTCCCTCTAAAAGTCCATTTCGACCTTGTCGACATAATGCCAACCTGGCTCTGATACCAAACTGATGCAGGACGGTTAGATGGAGAAATCCCAAGGTTGAGGGATGGTAGGCTTTGTACATGGGTTAGGGTAGGAATAGAGTACTGTTTTGGGGTAAGACATTGGCTGAAAACACAAAGAACACTTGCCAGCAGTTCTGGACAGCAATGGATTTTGGGTGCTGGAGTTAAGGTTTAAAGATTGGTGAAGGTTTGTGGTTATAGGAAGGTAGGGTTTTGAGGGTTAAAGGGCTTGAAATCAAGGTTTATGGTAGAATATAAATAAATAAAGCAACGCAGCAGGAAAGGAAATAAAAGAGAAGAGAAAAGAAGAAAGAGTTAATCTAGGAATCACTCCTAGAACCTTAGGCCTCACACCCAAGGACCCTTAGGCATCACACCTAGGGTTAGGATTGCATCACTCAACCCATCAAGAGCTTCAATAGCTGCTAGAAATTTATGCAATTCTTATTCATTATTCAAAAGAGAGACTTACAACCCTTTATATAGAGATGGGGCTCCAATAAGTGAATAGAAACATGGACTCTAATAAGAACATAAATAACAACTAGAATTCTGATAAGAAAATAAATAGCAACTAGGATTCTAATCAGATAAATAAATAGAAACTAGGATTCTAATAAGATAAATAGCAACTAGGACTCTATTTTAACTAAACTCTAATTAGACTTGTCCTTAACTAGACTCAATCGAGGAAGGTCCCAAACGGGTATCATCTTGAATTTGAATGGATTTCCATGTCCTTTTGAATTCTTCATCAGAAAGACTGGCCAGGATGAGGGGTTTCTCTTCTTTTGTTAGTAGCCTTTTTGGATCCTTCCTTACTTGTGGGTCATTTGTTAGGACTAATGACCAAGATTCAATCACACCTCAAGTATTTATAGATTTTTTAGAGGGGGATAAAGTAAGGGCTTTGTTTATATAGAAGAAAAGGGCATAAAACCCTAGTAAGCATGAGGTATACAAAAAGACTCCAAAGATTCGTGGTTGACTGATTATAGGGTTGGTGATTCAATGGGAGTTGAGGTACGAGGAAAGGGATTGTTGGGCTAAAGAGACTTGTCCCAATTATGGAGCGTGTCTTAGGAAAGTAATTATGGGTGAGTTAGACTATTTTAAAACTAAGGTGTGGTTCAAGGTGGGGAATGGAGCTCAAATTCATTTTTGGGAGGATGTATGGTGCAGGGAGGTGTCTTAAAGAGTTGAGTTTTTGGAGTTTTTTGCTATTATGATAAAGATGTGTGGTTGGCTGATTCTATGACTCCGTAGATGACGTAATGGCTTAGAATATTCCGGTTAGTGGGAATTTCCAAGACTCGGAGCTAGAAGGTGTGATGACCTTTTTGGAGAGGCGTTACTATGTAAATATTGATAGGAGGATGGGTGGTGGTATTATTTGGGAGGGCGAGAAAAATGGTTGTTTCTTAGTTAAGTCCTATTTCAATGGGTCGACCTTTGAGGAAGGGACTAAATTCCTGATTTCTAGATTGTGGGTGTAGTTGGTCCCCTCTAAAGTAGCCTTTTTCACCTAAATGGTTATGTAGGATAGATGCTTGACTGTGAATCACTTCATTGTGAAGAATTTTGTGATAATGAATTGATGCATTATGGACAAAGAAATGGCAGAATCGGTGGATCATCTTTTTATCCATTGTAGAGTTTTTGTTGGATTTGTGGGTTTATTGTTTTGCTACTTTTGGTCGTGCTTGACAAAGGGTTCCATTTGGTGGATGGGTGTGGTGGTGTAGGAGTTATAATAGAAATTATCTATTAGTGTGGAAAATAATGTCACATGCTATTTTTTGGACGATGTGGCAGGAGAGGAATAGGTGAATTTTTTTATGGGGTTGATCTTCTTTTGGACATTCTTAGGAGTGTAGTCAATGAACTTTTGTGTGGAGGGGTTAGGTGGTTTTTGGTTAACAGGGATCGTTCCATAGTTTTGAAGTCACTTAAATTGTATTTATTTTTTTAGTTTCCTCATTTTTGTTTTTGTGCCTTTGCGGTTTTGTATACCTTGCATTTATGTTGCTCATCAAAAAGTATACTTTGCATGTACAGGGACTTTTGATCCCTTCCTCCCTTTTTTTTAATGAATTAGTACACTTTTACTTGACAAAAATACCCTAATGTACAATTGACAACAAACAAAATCAAGAAAATTATGAAAAGATAACCGGCTTTCCAAATTATTTGAGCTTTTCCAAACTATCTGGGCCTATTCATGAGAAGACAACCAGCTTTCCAAAAGGGAGTGTTACTACTCTGTCATGGACCTATTGATTGGACACAGTCATAACCTTCTACATCTCACAGGAAAGGAGGGGTTTAGGGTTCTCTCTTCCTTTCTTCGTGTTGGACTCTCTATGGCTCCTCTTTGAAGTTTCTACAGTGCCGACCTTGGTTGTATTGCCCCTTTATTATCCATTCAAAATTTATAGGCCAAGGAAGGCTATTACTTATCCTTCATGTAGCTTTATACAAGCGGGAAAATGATGCAATAACAGCATTTTCCAAGTATATATTATGTATGTGGGGGAGAATACTTGCTATAAATAGGCTAACAAACGCCTCCTTGGAGACTGGATCATAGCATTCCATGGCCTTTTCCTTAAACCGTCGCACATAAGTAACAAGTTCTTTATCAGGTTTGTGCCTTTCCCGACTAAGAGTGATAATTGTGACCCTCTCATATGCTAATAAAGAACTTTTTATAAAAGGCCTGCACCATGGCCTCCTATGTTGGCATTGTGAGCTGTACATAGTATTTGGCTATATTTTAGTTTCCATAATTAT
>JAESVK010082230.1:0-12888 GCA_017140935.1 Hamamelis virginiana
CACTTTTTGAATAAGAGATTGTTCTTTTCTCTTAAAGATAGTTTTCAGGCATAGACTTCGATGCCAAATTGGAGTACCAAGTGTAGGCACTCTTAGTGAGCGACTTAGAAAATTCACTTAGTCGAAGAAATTCGTTAGCACTGTGAGCTCCAATAGTGTTAAGAAATCGCACAATATATTCTAGAGTATTCCCCTTTTTCCCATTGAATATGGAAAACTTGAGGGGTGGTACGTACCCCTGAGGGTAAGGAGTACCTGCTAACTCGAGTAGGTATGGTGGTCGCATGTAGTAAGGGAGGGACCTAATGCCGCAAAGATCTCATTTACTATGACTCGATGGGGTTTAGGAAACGGATTGGTATTTGGTTGATTATTTTCACCACGAACATAACTTTGGGTAGTTTTAGCCATCGCGTGTACCACCTCCCCAGCGAAGTCGCCAAAATGTTTATAAGCCAAAACTCGCAAAAGGGTTTTTTTAAAGGATAATGGCCACACAATAGATTTGAGAGGGAAAAAGAAATGACACGTGATGAAGGGATCAGATTACTTGAGATATGGTGGCGTGTGAGTTATGTTTACTGGATGCCCGAGTGAGTAGCTTGAGGGGAGGAGTGAAGTAACTTAAGAGTGGAGTAAGGTTAGCCAGTGCAATAATATAACCAATCCCTCTCTAAGGATTCAATTTCCACCTTACGCTCGAAGGGTTGAAGTAGTAAGGAATCAAAGTGAGTAAGCCTTTGGCCTTGGCAATGACTACATTAATGTTAAAGTTATACTCTACACTCCAAATAAACATATAAAGTTGAATGGTAGGATTTTAGATAAGAGTCTTTTGCACTCTAGAAGGGTAGAGAAATCAAAAGTTAAGGAAGTAGTAAGAAAGACTTGGACTGTGGTAGGTAAAGAGAATAATGAATCATTAACAACTCCCTATTGTGTTTATTGTTCCTGAAAAGGGTTCCTTTTAACAGAGGGCCATGGGTGGGGAGTGAATGGTCAAAGACCTTAGGAGAAAGGTCATGTACTGTTGGTTATGAATTGCCTTCTCCTAGACATCCCATCCTCACTTCCCTCCAAGTCCTTAAATCGTCCACCTTCTTCTACTCTATAAGAAGAGAGGTATGAATAGTTGGGTATCATGGCATTCCTTTGGATTTGAAAGGATCTTGTTACTACGGTGTTGCTTGTTGTCGGCTAAAGAAGGAGAAGAAATTTATCTTGCCGGGGCTGTCACTAGCCTACATTAAATGTAGGGTCAGTGGCGCATTAAATGCACTGTCCATCCACGTCATATGTCGTATTCACTCACTCTCAAAGAGGTTTAAGATAGAGGTTATCGATCTCCTCGAGTGGAGGAAATATCCTAGCCTCAACTGGACTTCACTCCTTTCCCTTCAAGCCACGTGATTCAAGTTATTTCGAGTGGACGAGATCGCTGATTGACAATTCTTCCTTAAGAGATGAGACAACAACCTCGTCTCTACTGGCACCAAGCTCCAGTGGAGCTTTCCAGGTCCTTCTAATGACCCGTGCAGGGGTATAGCATTAGGGCACAATATCTGAGGTAAGTTAAGGTCAAACCCATGCCTTGCTACGTCAACTTCCATTACTTCGGTGGGCATCTTTGAGGAGTTTTCTTCCCTTTGAGGGCATCCATCCCGAGATAGGTAGCCCCATCAAGATAGGGAGAACTCAATGTAGGAACCGAAGGCTAAGCATCACATGCACGGCATGTGATGTCTTTTTGTGAGCATTTGGGGGATACAAAGGCTAGCATGACATAAAGCCCCATTCATTCCTAGCGAGTGGCCCATTTACCCCACCGGTAAAGATTGTACCCAATGACTCAAATAATCAATATTTTCATGATGTATCTCTGATATATCCATATATCGAAGAGTATCAATTTGATATTAGACATACATATCTTTTCCTCAAAATATTAACTGATATATCGCGATATTTTGAAAATATCAAGATATATCTAAAATAGTTATAAATATGTTAAAAAAAACACAATGTATCATCCAATATTTGTTGATATATCGGTAAATATCCAATATATCTAAAATACCAGATGTGAGATTCCTTTATATACAAGAATATTGATTTATTGATTTATTATTTTGGGTGTGTTTATATATATATATATATTAATTTTTAATGTTACGTGACAATTTAATGTAGAATTTGTAAAATTTTGTAATTTATTTTACCCATTGTGACTTTATTGTACCCTATATAACACAAACTTGTCTTATATACATTTATTTTGCAATGTTATTCTAAATTGTGTATTATATTCTAATTCATTGTTTTGTAGGGTTTCATTGCAAATTTCCATATTTAGCTAATAATATCCATCGTATATTTAAATAAATATTGATATTTTTGATACAATCGATATATCTGTCAATATATTCGTGTTTTCGAATCATTAATATATCTATCAATACCGATATTTAAGACTGTTTACACCCTTCCACTCACTTTAACCATTATGTAGTAGCTTAATTATTTCTGATGAATGATACTCTCCTCGAGTGTACTAGCTTAAGGAGTTCACAAACTTCATCTTTATGCTTTTTGAGGTCGCTTGACTTTGGCCATGGGTATACGTGTCTTGTATCTATTAGTCCACGTGTCTATTGATTTGGTTTAATAATATGAAATAACAACTATAAATTGTAGCTATGTTACTTTCTTTATCCTCCACAACCCTATTAACAACTAATTTCCCAATGAAGTTTTAATGCATATGAGCATTTTCCATACGAATTTGCATTTGTTTTGTCGTAAAATAGTTTGCAACGTAAAGTCATTTACGTTGTAAACTTTTTACCGGCTTTACGTTGTAAACTATTTTACCTTGAAAATTGATCACTTTACTACATTTTTTGGTCTTTGGATCTCCCCTATAATATAATTTTGAAAACTAATAAAAAAAATAATTTCAATTGATAAAAAGCCACCAATGGCCATGGCCAGACAACTCAAAATAAGGGATTTTAGTCTTTTTATTCTCTCTCTAATTATTATTATCTGTTAGGAGAGATTTTAGGAGGGAAAAAGGAGAGATTTGATAAAAGGTAAGTCATCTAACTTTTAGGAGATATTTTAAGAAGGAGGAGGCTCTACGTGAGGAGAGGTGGAAAATGACTTGTGCTTCTTTTTTGGGGTAAGTTGTTTTCTGTTAAATTGGACTCTTTGATATAAAATGAATTACTTTTTTCTATACTTCTACATTGCAACAAACATGCGTAAACAGACTATTTACACGAATTATACTTTCCTCATTCTACTTTATGTTAAAACAAACGTAGCCACAGTGGAAGTACGTTATGTTCCTATCCCTTGAATCTGGATTTGCTGATGATCTCATGTGTAGATCACCATGTAGTGATCGTTTTAGTGTGGTTACACCTACACAAAGACTACACTAAAAAGTAAGTCAATAGAAAATCAAAAGATCTGAGCCAATTTTAGAAATAACAAAAATACTGAAATGGTAATAGACCTCCATATGGCTAGCCGCAAAACAAATTTTAAAAAATTGACGTTGGATTAGAGACCCCTCTTATGTATGTTAAGCTGCCAAAAATCATAGTGATTCTATAGTTAGTTTTTGAAAAAAAAAAAAAATTTGACCGTGAAAAAAATGATGATATTTTGAAGCACAAAATAGTCACCATTTTTTACGGTGACATTTTTTCAAAAATTGGCCATTGGATCACTATGATTATTGCTCAAAAAATGAGTGAGAAACATAGGATTATTGCTAAAAAAAGTTTTTCTTCCAACACCCAAGTCAAGACAAATAAATAAGGATCTTTAGATCTTCTCAAGGCCTTGTGTGGTGCCATCTCAACGGCGGATCATTACATGGTGATCACCATGTAGATCACCAGCAAATCCGGACTCCGATCCCCTTCTTTTAGGTACAATTCCTTAAACTTTTGTCTCCGCCTGATGTACCCCATCTCCATCGAAGTAATTTTAGATCCTATCTTCTACTCAAATCACCAAAGGGCAAGTCACGCTCTTCTTCCATTTTATCCAAACTTTGAATTTTCTCCAATAGCTTCAACTTAATACTTCCACTCTACCAAACATCTTATTATTCCACCACTTTAATTCTTCTTTCAAACCTTTAATCTTTCTTGCTAACACAACATTTTTTTTTTTATATAAGAAGATTCAAAAAAACATAAAGGCCTTGGGCCAGCATGTAGGAAATATACAAAAATCAAGCCTAATGACAACGAAACAAATTTAAACAGTTAAGTACAGTTGAAAAACATTAGATTATTTCATATTAATTTTGGGGATAAATTTAATTTTCATTGGATGGTGCTTGGTAGAACGCTTTTAGACCATACCCCTATTGATTTGGAAAAAGGCTTACATGGTTGCAAGCTGGGTTCAGGTTTTGAGAACATGTTTTGGAGATTGGGGAATTCATTGAAGTGTTGGATTTTGCACAACAACATCTTAAAGAAAAAAAAAAAAAATTATAAAAAATATAGAGGTACAAGGTATGAATGCCAAAGTTAAGGTCTGCATGGAGATTGTGAAACTATTCTTGACTGATAAAATACGAGGCAAGTACCCATTATTAAGGGGTGGGTATGAAAGGTGTGGGTAGATATACAAGGAGATTGGGCATCTTATCATGGATCATTATAAGCCTTTTGATGTTGACAAGATCATTAATTAAGTTGTTGCTTTTAGCATTTTGAAGGTTGAGGTTGTGACTTTGAGAAACAAAGTTGTAGACCAGCAACAACCCTATAAGGGAAATCTAGGGCTGTAGTTATGTTGATTGGGTGTGCTTGTTGGCTTCAGGGACATTGGTTGGTTTTATATTCATGGGGAACACGAGGATGGTGCAAAAAGTGGATGAAGTGGTGATGACATTTTTGGTGTTAATTGAAGATTGTAGATGATTACTTGTTGTTGAGCTTTTTTAGTGTGTATTGACCAAATGATTATGGAAGTAGCTTATGGTGTATGGTGAGACTTCAATTTCATCCACTTTAGAGTTGAGGAAAAAAAAAAAGATTTTGGCTAGGATGAGGAGTTTTTCTTCCATTGTGAGTAGAGCATTTGTGGACCCTCCCTAGCTCAATGGGCATGTTTGCTAGTATGATCCATTGATTTTTATTCAAGATCACTTTTTATCGACTGGGGAGAAATGTCTGGTTAAATCTTTAAAAGGTTCCTGGTAGATCACTTCGGACCACACCCCTATTGTCTTGGAAAAGGTTCCCCATAATTGTAGGTTGGGGAGATGTGGGGGTTCATTATGGCTAAATTTTGGTCAGACTCTTCTTTTTAGTGGAATTGGTTTGTGTTTTGCAAGAAATTTACATCATTAAAAGAGTAGATCAAGGTTGAAGTTGGAACAGTTTTAGCATGATGGGTAAAGAAAAGCCCTTTAGAGATCTCAAAGTCATGATTAGAGGGCAGAGGCAGGAGTTGATGCAAGAGGAAGCAAGATTTGGACGCCAAAGGTGAGTTTGCATGTCTTTAGAGGCAAAAATTACCAGCCTTTGTGTTAAAGGATGAGAAAATAAATGCTAGGAAGAAATTAATCATCTCTTAAATGATGACAGAGGGGACTGTCAATGAGGAGGAAGAAGTCATGGGTGACATGTTCGTTGGATTCTACTGGAGAACATATTGAGAAACGTATACATTTAGGGTAGGCTTACACAACGTGCACATTTTGATTCTTGTTCACAAGAGAGAGGTGTGGTAGGGGCTGGGTTCTGTAAGAGCGGGACGAGTCTGAGTTCGGGTCTTTAACAGATTTTGAAACTGAATGTTAAAGAAGTCTTAAAAATATAATTAAAAAGTGTTTTGTTAGTTGAAAGTCAATAGAATACTTTTAATTATGATTCATGATTAACCAGGAAATGGTGGAGTTGGTATACAAGTGAAGTGGTTCTGACATATGAGCTAACTCGGCAGGTATTATTGGGTGTAGGGGTCGGGCCAGATTTTGGATATGCATATTGTCTTTTCAAATTCTTAGAATTAAAGTCTTAACAATGTTTAAAATATTAGTAAAATAATCATTTGTTTTGTTTTGTTGTTGTTGTTGTTATTTATTTATTTATTTTTTGTTCATATTCAATTAGTTGATATATGTGTGTGTCAGTGTGTGGTCATTCTTTCATTTATTTCTTAAGGATGGAGACTTTGATTCCTAGTTTTTTTAAGAGGTTTGAGGGGCTTTGACAAAGACAGCCTTAATAAGAGGCTCGCGTGTGGAATGGAAAGAGGAAGGATTAATGGAAGCCTTTCCTACAGGCCTGGGAGAGCTACATTTGGTTTACAGATGACGTCCTTCTTTTGTGATGCTATCCTTTCCAACTGAGATCTATTCATTGAACCTTTGCTTTGCCATATTTACTTCTGAGAGTTAATAACCACAAGTAAACGTTGGTGGGACTTGTGAGACGTTGAAAATATTGCAGAGTTGGCTGTCGGTTCAATTTGCTGGGTGGGTTCTATTCCATCAGTTTATTTGGGTATCCTGTTACCTGCTACTTTTAAAAACAAAGTTGTATCCCATGTTGGAGACATGTGAGAAGAAGTGTGCACCGTAGAAAATTCTCTTTCTTATTAAAGGGGTGAGATTTGCTTTTCTTTTGGAGCTTTCTTACCCATCTGCCAGCTTACTTTTTGCCTCTTTTCTTGGTCCCTAATTTTTTTCTTGGTCCCTAATTTGGTTGTGAAGAGATTGGAGAAGATTCCAATGGGGACTTCTTTGGTTGGGTAGAGGAAACTTCTTTATCATCTTGTTAGCTCTAATTGGTTGTGTGCTTAGAAATTTGTTTGTGGATTGAATATCGGTTGCATGGACATTGTTTTTCCTCATTAGATCTCCTTGGATATTCAGCAAAGAGGTAGACGGGATGTGGATGAAGATTATAGTTCCTAACTACGAAAAAGTGGCGTATTGATAGGACTGCTCGGAGTTCTCTAGGCACTTTGGATCTTGCTTATGGAAAAGCATTATGAAGACTGGGCACTTTTTTTTTTTTTTTTTTTTTTATATATTATTATTATTATCTAAAGGGAGTCTTAAAAGGCTTGATGTGGGGAAAAAAAAGTGAAATTAAGTTGATGTTTGGGGATGTGGAATTCTTGAGCATTTCTTAGCAAAATTTTACTGCCTACTGTTCGCTTTCTGATGATAAGAGAACTTTGGATCCCCTTTAAGGCATTTTTCAATGAAATCCTTCTACTTTATTTCTGGTTGGTGGTGAAGCTGAATGATGTGTTGTGCAGCTTTTCTGGATTGTCGATCCCCTTTAAGTTGGTCCAAGATTCTTGATACTCACAGTTGATCATTTGATTATAAGGAATTGGAGCATCCCCAGCAAATGTATTCTTTTTAAACTAAATTGGACTATTAGCTATCCTCTAATTCACTGCCTGCTCTGTAGTTTCATTTGGTCCTAATTTTTGGTAAACAAAAATTCAATGTCTCCTGGATCATGCTTAATTTGTTGCGTGTTCAAGTGATGATACTTGGCATAGTAAGGCCTGTTCAAGTGATGATACTTGGCATAGTAAGCACTGAATTCCACGAGTTGAGTTACATAAAACTTCTTATTCATACATGCATGTTGCAAATAGTTAATTTATTTAATCTCTTATTCCTCGAGTAAATATGGGTATGGTGTTAGTGTCCCATGGAAGTCCTCTATGGTGTTTGCAAAGCAAATAATGAAAATTTTTTGATTAGAAGTTTTTGTGAGCACAATTGAAGCCAAAGGAGTGTATCTTGAGAACATATTAATGAGAATGTTATGTTAAAATGACTCATAATGCTTACAAATTTATTCTATGAATATTTCTGATGTGCGGTTTACTGGATTTTATGCAGCCTGCAGACATTTATTTAATAGATGAACCAAGTGCATATCTTGACTCTGAGCAGCGTATTGTTGCTTCAAAAGTCATAAAGAGATTTATACTCCATGCAAAAAAGACTGCATTCGTGGTTGAGCATGATTTCATAATGGCAACATATCTGGCTGATAGAGTTATTGTATATGAGGGGAAGCCTTCAGTGGATTGTACTGCAAACTCTTCTCAGTCATTGCTGACGGGGATGAATCTTTTCTTATCTGTAAACTTCACTAACTCTTTTCTTGTTATTTTTCCCTTTTATTCATTAAAACAAGGGGGCAATGAACACAACTTTTAACACAATTTAAAATTTTTGACAGAGGTTTTTAATAGCTTTTTGTGGGAGTTCTATTTCGTGAAACTGAACATTGGATTACATGTTCCTCTCATACACATCTTTTCTGTCAAATATTAAGTTGTTCGGAAGTTAAAAACTACTTCATCCATCAATGAAAATTTTATTGTTAATTAAAAATGTGACTTTATAGATTGAATGACTACTAGGATCCGGTCAATGTGATATTACAACATGATGTGTACGAGAGGACCCTGTGTCAAAAATTGTTAATTGTGTTAATAGTTTTGTTCATATAACCGGCTCAAACGGAAAAAGAAAGAAAAGAAAAGACAATAGTAGGAAGGACTTGAGTGTTTTAATTATTATCAGAATATTTCCTCTAAGAGCTTGTGAAAAATTTCCCTTGTCCACTGGAAGCTGTCAGGTTTTTGTACTTTGGCGCGCGCACACACGCACACTCACTCGTACACAAACTAATCCTCTTACTAATGCATTTTGTTGAAATTTTCTACAGCATCTGGATATCACATTTAGGCGGGACCCGACTAATTACCGCCCAAGAATCAACAAACTGGACTCAACCAAGGACAGGGAACAAAAACATGCTGGATCCTATTATTACTTGGATGATTGAAATAGTTTTTTGACAGGTTTGTTCATTCAGAGTCGCCTGCCAATTTGATTATGTACTTTTCTTTGGCATTTAGACATCAATTGGGGTTTCCTTTTTTTTTTTTCCCCCCTCTCTGCAGTTACAGGTTATGCATGGGTTAGAAGGGCTTCTAGATTTTCTAATTATGGGATTTTAACTCAGTCGCCAAATGACAAGAGGCCACTTGATTGGTGCAGAGGTTCAAGTTTATTTCATTGTTTAAATGAATCCATTTGCAGGTGCTTTCGCCAAAGCTGCTTTAATTTATTTCCCTGATATTATCGTTTCACTTCACCAGTTTTGGTTAGAATGTCTGGTGAGAGAAATGAAGGTTACTTGCAAGTGCTTAGGTCTTTATCCACATTAAGCTTTATATTTTTTACTAGATCTGCGAAGTGAGGATCAAGAATAGATGATGTTGTACTGGTTCATTATTGCACATTTTTGTCTTTTGTAACTCCTTAGAACATTATAAACAATTCACCATGATAAATTTTCCTCGATATTTGTGCACCCCGCCCCCAGCCCCTGGTTCAATTTTTTTTTTTGGGTCCAAAATAGAAAAGGTAACACCTATATTTATTGTGGAGGTTCCAAACACAACTCAACTAAACTGGTGAGAAGATTTAAGAAATTTTGAAATCTTGAATTTGCCTTGGGGTTGGAGTGGTAGTGCAGGATTATAAATTTCTCTTTTGTCTCTCTCCTCTCATGTTTTTGGCAACTGGCAACCAGAGGGTGCATATGGTTTCCTTTAGCAATCGACGAGTGACACAATCAGCATTTAAAAGAATATGCGATGATGTATAGAGATATTACAAAGCCAGAACTTTATACATCAAATTCAATCTCTCGTGTGGTCATGGGATTTTGTTCTCAGACATGTTAGTAGCATTGGTTATTATAGTTGGTCTTAGCATTCTAAATATTATCTCTTGGATTTGCTTTTTAAAAGTTAGGGTTATCCACACTTTAGTACCTTAAACTCTGCGGGTTGTGTTAATTCAGGCCACAAATTTTCAATTTTTACGATTTAGGACAAATTTTTAAGAACATGTTTTAATGTAGGACGTGTGGATTTTGTCCTGATATTGGTATGAATTTGGGGAATCATGTGAGTGAGAATGTAAATTAGGTGGTTATGTAGTTGGAGATGTTTATGCATGAGCTATGTACCTACTCAACTAACAGTTTGCATGAAAAATTTTGGGACACGTTTATGTAATGTGAGGGTGTAGATATGCTATGTACTGTATGGTATGTAGTGGCCTATTTGTCGTAACAAATTTTAATGGTTAAATTTGAAATCTTGTTTAGTGCATTTTGACTTACAGATGCTTTCCTGAAATTGAATAGCTAGCATCCATTCATGAAATACAAGAAGCACAAATATATCACAATCATATGATGCTTTCATTCATGAAATTGAAGCCAAAAATTTCATCACTTTTCTTGCATAAATATCACCCCCCAAGATTATCAAAACATATTAAAACACATAAAAACAAAATCCACATCTGTCCTACATTGAAATATGTTTTTTTTTAATTTGTCCTAAATCTTGTAAATTGAAAGTTTGTGGCTTGAATTAACACATCTCGTAAAATTTGAGGTATTCAAATATAGACAACCCTAAAAATTAACATAAGAAGGAAATGATTGCAAGATATGGAGATGAAAGGTTATACACTTTTGAGTTGTAATGTCTGTTGAAAATGGGTCAATATTTGTTGGGTCATGTGCACTTATGAGTAGAAAACTTAGGGAAGGGATCATTGTTACCAGCAACCATGCATGGCGACCATGGCCGCTGCCCTGACCACCACAGATCACCACCCAACCACTTCACCATCGTTGTTGTTGGCAGCAGTGATCATCGACCTCATCACTGCATCACACCATCTCCTGCAAATGGTGTGCAAAGTCATTTGGGTATTGAGTTACTTTTGGTGTCCAAAAGCACAAGTTGAGCATGTTTGGATAAAAATAGAGAAGTTTATAAGTTGCTTGTTGGATAAAGCACCTAGCCACTTGCTTTTAAGAAAAGCATAAGTAGCTTTTCTTTAATGAAAATTATAAATTTCAACCTTGGCCTTGGTACTTAACCTCACTAAAAGTAAATTCCAAATTTTCTTAATTTCCAAATACAATAAACTTCTGCTTCTGTTTTTATGATTTTTTGCTTTGCTTCTGTTTCTGCTTTAAAAGCGTAAGTTGAAGCTATCCAAATGGGTCCTATGAAAATTTTGATATGTAAAAAAATGGTTTGAATATAATTCTAAAGATATATGTAAAAAGATAGTTCTGCAAAAGTGATTTTAAGAAAAAGTTAATGCAGACGGATCTTAATAACACTCTCCTTTAAAAGCTCAATCAAAGAAGACACATATATACCTTTCAAAGTTACAGAAAACCAAGTCAAGAAATCCACAGTCGCATGGCGTTCGGATTTGTTGTGGATCTGACAAATGATCAACACCTAGTGATCCACCATCGGATGAGTGACACGGCAGCTGGAGAGGGCATCTAAGGGTTGTTGCTTGAAACACAGGCTGACAGTGTCGTTTTGGGGAATGAAAGACCAATGTTAATGGTGTCAACGTTAGCTGATGAGAGAGAAGGCCCCAAAATTTCAAATTCCCGCCTAACCGATAGGGCTCTATACTCTCTCTCCTCAAATCCCCAAAAAAGCTACCATTTTCTCTCTCTTCTTGATCCAAAGTGCTCTCTCTCCCCACGACCCAAATTTCTCATCTCTCTCTCTCTCTCTCTCTCATCTTAAGACCCAAATCTACTGTTTATACTCTTGGCAGCTGATTCTCTCTCACTCCTCACAGCAATCTATTGCAAGATCTTGCTCTCTCAATCTTCCTTCACAGCAATTAAATCTCAAGGGATCTCTGTGCTTTCTTGCTACTCACTGAAATCATTGTTGCTCTTTGTGCTTTCTCTTTCTAACAGGTAAAACATTGATCTGGGTTTTTCACACTTACAAAATAGTATATATATATATATATATACTTATTGTTAAGCTGATTTGTTTATGTATATTTTTAAAAGTACAAAAAAGTAATGAATGGAAAGAAATTATAAAAAATTAATATGTTTTTGTATATTTTGAAGATGTGAAAATATTATTTGGGTGAGATCTGTCTAACTGTACGAGTACAATGAAGATTTTTTGTTGCTTATATTTATGAGTTATTTGGATTTAGGATGAAAATAAAGCAACAAATATAAGAGAGGAAGGAAAAAATGCTTGGTATGAGAATATACCATGGTCATTTACAGGAAGCAATGGTTTTGATGTTGAATTAGTCAACTACTAAATTTGCATTAGTCGACTGGTAATTTTATGGTTTAGTTAATTATAAAACTATAGCTATATTTACTGATTTATAAGTTTATACGCATGTGGTTTGAACTTGAATGTGTAAGAAATAGTTGAATGTTAATTGGGATAATGTATGCATAATGCATATGTTTTTAGTAATCCTAATTGTGAACATGATGTGTGCAAATGACTAATAAAGTTATCAATTTGATCATTATAGTTGGTTGATTATGGATATTAGTAATAGAAGTGATGATGACAATTGTGAATGGGAACCCAAAATTGGTCTAGAGTTTAATGGTGAAATGCAAATGTATGTTTTTTTTTTTATAATGACTATGGGAGGAGGGTTTGGTTTAGCATTAGGAAAGGTACATGCAGTAGAAATAAATAGACCGGGGAGATGACATCAAGACTTTTTCTTTGTTGTAAAGAGGGTGTTCGTGAAAAAAAATAGAAGGGACCAATTACCAAAAAATGCAAGGGCTGAAACAAGGTGTGGCTGAACTGGTTATATAGGTATAAAGCTAAACAGGGAGAAGGGTAAATTTGAAATTTACTCTTTCACAGAAGATCATAACCACCAACTAGTTCTTGCACAATGCTCCTATATGATAGGGTCACAGCGTAGGATTTCTGACTTGCACGCCACACAAATTGAATTGGCTTAAAAGT
>JAESVK010082231.1:0-11823 GCA_017140935.1 Hamamelis virginiana
ATGTTCTTGTATTATATTCATGATTCTATGCTTTTGTTCGTTCCTTGATTTGATTGTGATGGAGGATTCAATTATTTTATAAAAGTTTTGTTTTATGTCTTCCGCTGCGAATCCTCCCTGGCACATTCTTTCACCAGTGAGCAACACTATAATATAACCACAGCTGGTTCTTCCTCGAGGGTAAGCCACTTGCATGGACTATTTCCTTCGGGTCTGCTTATAGGCTCCACCCAGGACACAAAACCCTTATAATTCCTTTGGGTCCTCTCAAAGGCTCCACCCAGGACCACAGGCCCTCTCCTTAAATACTAACTGAGCCAACATATGTATTTTCCATGCATTTCATTGCATAATAATATCACATTTACCAACTAGGCATAAATCATTTTGAAAGGCATATAAGTACAATGATCAAAACATCATTTCATAATATGTGTATTCTGCAAATATGAGTTCAAGAAATCAATTTGTATGCCATCACCAAATCCGTATAAACCAAACCGCACATAATATTTCAAAATAGTTATAATCTCATGCATCGTAGTTATCCAAATATGTTTCAAAGAAGGTTTCACAATAATCATTTTAATAAATTCATATTATCAATGTTAAAGAGGATAGTTATATTCCTACCTCAAATGCAATGGTGTTCCAACTCATATGGCTCCATGAGCTTCCCAAATGAAATGCTAATGCAATCCCATATACAAGGATCCTTCCAAGAACTATCCAAATTTGAGAAACAAATAATAGAGACGCAAAAGGAAAATCAAAAGAAAGCATAGGATCTAAAATCCCAATATAAAAAAACTCGGACCCTTAAGCGGTCTAAACCCAACTTTAAATACCCAAATCCTCATAATTTTATAAAATCAATTCTTTATGATTTTTAACTATTTTTCAAGACACATAAATTTATCAAAATTCAATACATACTGTCCAAATGAGTTTTTATGGAATTTATCAAATTTTATTAGTTTGAAAAATCATACTAAAATAATCAAAATACAATGAAGTTGTATGGTAAGCCTTATGGTGCACCTTCACTAAGCTCCATAATTTTCTAGGCTCTTTCTCACATCCCAAACAACAACTTTTGCACCTATTTATATCAACTTGATTTGATAGGAATTTTAAAAATATTTATAAGTCAAAATGATAGCCACAAGTGCTAATTTGCAAGAGAGGGTGTATAGTCTACTATGCACATTCACAGCATAGAATCATGCTTGGCTCACTCAAGTACATGGCGCGCTATCTTTTTTGCCAACTTCGCATACTTATATCTTCTTCGTTTCTCATCTGATTTGGATGATTCAAGATGTTACAGAATCAATGTGAAACAAGTTTTCAAACTACTATGGTGGTGTACAACACCTCCTATCCGAACATATCTAAAAATGGTATCAAAGTGGGCTAGTTAATAAAATTTTCCAGATTTTTTGGCAAAATTCTCTCTTCAATATCTTACTCATCCGTGAGTCTTTTTTCATGATTCTTGTCTCTAAAAATCTCTAAATTCAAGATTTACAAAATATTCAAATTTCATAATTTTCGGACATATACATAATTTACTACGAATTTTCAAAGTTTTAGGCATAAAACCCGCATAATTCAAAAATGATATTTATTTGATAAATCTTTCACAAATCCTTTAATCAAACTATAAATCTTAATTTAAATATTATTTTAAACATCAAAACCCAAATGTGAAAATCAAATATAAATAAAATTTACCTTAAAAGCCAAATTGGGAAAATCTGACAAGAATACAAGACTGCACCCTCCCTTCTCTCTCTTAGCTGGTCTTTAATTCTTTGAAAACTCAAGTGAGGAATTTGATATGCAGCATAGGGTTTATATAGGCAAGAGTTGGGACATATTTGGAATTGTTATAAAAGATTAATATAATTTTTTAATCCAAATCAGACGACAATCAAGGCGCCGCTTGATTGATTGTCGTCATTCGAAACAAGCAATTAACCGGCGCCGTTCGGTTAATTTTCGTATTGAGAAATTCAAAATTTTCAAATTGCAATATCATCCAAAGTTTCTCAATTTTATAAAAACAACCCAAAACTTCTTAATTTTACAAAAACACCCCAAATTTTAAAATAATAAAATGCTAAAAATTTTTGGGTTATCACAATCCTATGCTTATGTTTGTACCTTGGCTTGGTTTTGATGAATGGATTCAATTTTATAAAAAATTTATTGTTCATCTTCCACTGCGAATCCATGTTGATTGATTCCTTTGAGATAAGATCAAAATAGATAGGTTGTCATATTTTTTAGCTCAATGAGCCTACTTTAAAGGACCATATCTCTTACATAAGGTGTTTTATTATAGTGATTTAATTCTCTTGTAAAGATCTTATATTATACTCTTGACTGCGATTTGAATTACTTGATTTGGATTTGAAACAAAAAAGTTACAAGCATTCAAAGTTTGAAAAAAAACAATTACAGTTTTCTACTAAAAATTAGAAAAACTTGACTTTTTTCTCAACTTTGAAGTCATATGACTTTCTCATTTCAAAGCCAAATTAAGTGATTCAAGTTACAATTGAAAATATGCCATGAAAATTTTCCATAACAACTTGAATAACTCAAAGTGGAGTTCGTATATGAAAGATATGACTTGCCGAACATGGGAGGTTGTTGAACATAAATAATTATCTTAGGAAAGCCGATGGCATTTTATTTTTTTTCAAATCTAAGGGAAGGTTTTATAATTTACCCTTAATTTTATTTTAATTCTAAGTTTTTTTGAACTTTTTAAGTTGTCCTAAAATCGCTTCAATTTAAAAGTTTGTAGACCAAGTTGAAACCACGTATAAAGTTCAAGGTACTAAAACGTAATTAACCCATGGGATTTTCTAATGAGCGCGTGATTTTTTTTTTCTTTTTGAGGAAAGTGGGTGCTGACGTGGCACTAAATGCTGACGTGGCACTAACACATGGCATAACACGTGGCACTAAGATGCTATGTCATTGCCACATCAAATATTCCGTTAATTTTGACTGACGGAGTCACGGTGTGGCTCAAATTGAAACCTAAACTTTTAATTTGGTACTAAATCGAGGCTAAAAAAAGTTTGTAGCCTAGATTGAAAATCAGTATAAAGTTAATGGTACTAAAATGGAATTAACCCTTATTTTAAAGTGTTTAAAATTGAATCTTGATGCTTACAAATTGTAAGTTACAACGTTTTTTGTTTTTTGTTTTTGTTTTTTTTTGTTTTTTTTTTTTTTGTTTTTTTTTTTTTTTTGAGTTGTTTAAAATTGTATGACTATGGAGTTTTGTTAAAGTTGTTAACAATGAATATTAGGGATTTTTAAAACCTTAATAGAGTTGATACGGTGGCTGATTTTTGGGTTTAAGAAACCCTAAATCAATTAAGGATTGTTTCTTGATTTGGATTTAGAAACCCTAATTCAAATCTTGTAATCTTGTTTCCTATTTTTGAATTGTTCAAGTTTAGGAAAGTATTCTATTTCAACTTGATTCTTTGCATATTGAATTAGGATGTATTAGCAACCCTAATTAGGGTTTATGTGAAACCCTAATATGATAGGATTAGGTAAGGTTTGTGAAACCCTAACCCTAGCGCGCGCTCTCTCTCTCACTAAGCTCACGGCCACTAGGGTTTTGGAAACCCTAATGGCTTTTGCTACTTATTTATTTCATACCTAAATGTTCTTCACCTCTTTTATAAATTGTTTATAATGATTTCAAAATAATCTTTGATGTTTTTGAAAATCAAAAGTAAATAATAAGTAGGTTGCATGAAACTAGATTTATGAAAAACCCTTTTTGGTGTTCTTGAGAGTTTGAGCAATACATATGATGTATTGGTATTTTAATTTGATTAAAATCATTAGGGGCTGTTTCTTGATGATATATTAACATGTTAGAAGTGTTTTGGCATGAAAATATATTTTTTGGATTAATTTTTAAAATTGTTTTAAAGTTAAACAAGTGTGCTGTATTTTCTGGACAGCAACTATGTAGCTTTTGTAAAATCCATGAAAAATGTTTTCATTGATCTACAAAGCATTCCACCTATCAACTTCATTAATTTATGGTCTTAGTTAAGTATAGGAAGTGCTCCCATGACTTAATTTGACTTAGGATAGCCGTACTAAGGTTTTTGTGATTAAGACTCAAATCTGGAAATTCTAATTCTTTGTCACAAAATGCCTTAAAGTGATACCAAACCCAAAATTAAACACAATCCCCAATCCCCAAATTTATACACAATCCCCAACTTTTCTAATAATCCCTAATTCCAATATGTCACATCATGCATGTCATTCAATGCCCCCAATCCCCGAATTGGGGATTGTGTTGATTATTGGGAACTCTTCAATTTTTTTTTAAAGAAAACCGTACCAAATTTTGACCATTTCAATGGTCAAATTGTAATTATCCATATGAGTGGAGGGTATTTATGTCATAAAAAATATTTTTGTAATTTGTTTTGGATCGTGTTCGTAGCCGTAATACTTTGGAAACTTAGGATTATTTATGGAAATTGCCCCAATATAAATCTTTTAAAAAATAATGGAAATTGGGGATTATACACATTTTTTTGGGGTTATGAACAAAAATTTCGTATAGGGGATTTTGTGTTAATTTGAGGATTATGGTTTAATATGGGAATTGGGGTTCATGAATTAATTTGGGGGATTATATATGATTTGGGGTATTCAACACCTTTTTTTTGGATTTGATGGGACATGTAAAGTTATGATTTGATGTAAAAAAGTAAGTAACAATTTGTGGGATTGTTAGCAAAGTTGAGGATTGTTCCACAAAATGGATATTGAGGATTGTTATCAAAATTGAGGATTATTCATTATTTTCGGATTAGGGATTATGTCTTATTTGGGGAATTATTCATTATTTGAGGGATTGGGATTACTCAATAAATTGAGGATTATACATAATATTCGGGATTGTATGCAAAAATTTGACACATTTCCTACAAAATTTGACAGTTCATGAGAGCAAAAATGTCCAATTAAGTGTACAGAGGTGCATGGAGGGAAATTCTCAAAACATGGGTTTAAGTAGGGAATTTTTGGAAACTATGGACATATTGAAAAAAAATTCCCTATATTTTTTAAACATATATAAAAAACTCATATCCTTAGTAGCTTGCAACCTAACAAATACAAGTTTTTAATTTGAAAACTACCAAACATTCCTTATTTGTTAATTTATTAATTTGGTTTGGAAGGAGAAGGAGCTAAAATGAAAGAGAAAGGGATGGAAGTCAAAAACTATTTAGAGCTTACAGGGAGCTTACATAGGGTTAGGGTTAGGGTTATTTTGGAAAGTTAAAGGATTTTTTTCTAAATTTATTTATTTATCAATTTTTGGGGTTTAAAGATCAGTGGGATTTGGAAATCCATGTTTGAGATTGCAATATTCAAGCCCTTACATTAAGAGTGAGATGGCAGCCCAACAATTGATGGTCCAATATTTGGGACAGAAATATGTTCCCTTTGTAACTCCATCTTTGGTAGTAAGAGACTAAGAGGGTTAAAGTGTGCAGAACATTTCAAGAATACCGATTATTGTCTTCGTATCCATCCATCTATGTATTCAGGGTCCAAAAACTAGAGGCAGAGAAAAGAAGAATGGAAAAATTATGGTTTGACTCTCTCAATTATCACTAATTTACACTAAATATTAGTGTACTTTTAATTTGAACACATTGACCTCTTATTATTTTGATTTGTGGCAACTTGTATCATTCTGTCAATTAACCATTTGATTATTTGACTGAGAAATGGTATTAGACTAATTATTTTTGAATGCATTATTTATTCTCGATTGGTAATGTATTTACAAGTATATCAGTAAAGTTTTACGATTTTTCTCAATCTATTTAAGTTTTTATGAATTATTTTCGTCATACAGTAAATAAAATTCACAATAAATAAAATATGTTGAGATAAATTGTGAAACTTCACTAGTATACTTGTAAATACATTAGCAATTTATGATAATACTATATGAAAAAATAACTAGCCTAACATTATTTTTCAATCAAAGAATCAAATGGCTAAGTAAAAGAAGGGTGGAAAATGTCACAAATCAAAACTATATGGAGTCGATGTATTCAAATTAAAACTACAGAGGTGCAAAGTGTAAATCGATGATAGTTGAATGGATCAAATTATAATTTTTACAAAAATTAAAAAGAAGAAAGAAGAAAAAAAATTTCAATATCAATTTGGAAAAATTGTGGACATTAGTAGTAAAATGTGAGATTTTTCAATGAATTTTTTTAAAAAAAAATAATAAAAATGAAACAAGCTCTAATAAATGATTTAAAATTAAAATATTATAAATAAAAGCGCATTTTACCTCAAAATTGCTAAGATTTCAATCAATTACGTAAATTAAGATCACATTGAAATAATTACGGAAATAAAGCTCCGTACATGAAAATGGACATTTTTGCCCTTATAACAGTAAAAACAATTTGAATTTCATTTGAAAATTTTCACATAATCACCAATTTTATAAATAATCACCTAATATTTGAATAATCACCAATCACCAATAATATGAAAAATCACTAAATTTACACAAAATCACCAATAACCATATTTTCTAATTTTGTTAACAATCACCAATCACAAATTATTGTCCTATCGGTCATTTTAAAACTTTTTAACATCAAATCATGTCCTCACTTGTCCCATCAAATATTAAATGCATGCAGGATATGTATAATAACCAAAAATACATATAATCACCGGACTGTTATACAATCACCAATCACCAAAATTATACATAAAACCCAAAAATGCACAGAATCACCAATTTACAAATTTTACATATAATCACAAAAAATATGTGTTGTTAGCCCTAAGGTCAATTTCGTTGAACACATTTTGATGATCAACAAACATTACTTTAATTACTAATAAGTGGTTAAGTGTTTTTGTCTCCATAGAATCAAAGACATATCTCGTTGGAGCTCATCAACATATCTCAAGCTTCTCAATTGTGCAAATATTCAAAATCAATGGATCATGAAGATCAAAAGCAACTTGAAGTCATTCCTTGAAGACATTTTTGAAGTTAAGTTGTTTTAGGAATTATATGTAAGGCATCTCAACTGTTTAACCTTGCATAGCTCAAAGACAAAATATTTTACTCATATTGCATTGGCATACATACCTTTGAAAATCTTGTAAAATGATTTTAAGCTAAGTCAAAAATGCCTTTGAACACTTAGTTAACAAACTTACATGTTGGTGGTTGATTTAGACTTAAGAATATCAGAAAATTGGCTTAAGAACATGCCTAGTCAACTACCCCTCTAGTCTAGTCGACTAAACATGATCCAGTAGACAAGACTTTAAGAAATCTTAGTCTAGTCGACTAAACATCTAATGTAGTCGACTAATTGGTCTTGTAGTCGACTAACTCTATTGACCAGTCAACTAAAAGCCATGCAATAGCTAAATGAATGAGAAACAGTTTTGCTAGTCGACTAAAGCCCTCTAGTCTAGTCGACTAATCGAGCCCAGCAAGTTTTTCTATGAGATTTTACAAAGCTAGTCAACTAACTAGTTTGACCTAGTCAACTAACCGTGCCCGGGAAACTTTGAATGCTTTGAAATTTTAGTTGCTAGTCGACTAACACCTTGGCCTAGTCGACTAACTCTTCTGTAAAAGCAAAACGGCTCTTTCCTCTTATAGCAAATGGACCATTAAATGCATCCCTCTTCTCCAATCAGATTCAAGGGGATTTCAAACCGCTATTTGAGACTTAGATCATTATAAATAGATCTTTGGCTCTTATTTATTCATATCAATCCAACTTATTCAAGAGCATTCATTGTGAGCATTTATCATTCAAAGCTTTCTCTTACAAATCTTTGAGCTATATTTGTTAATCATTTGAGAAACTATTAGTTTGAGCTTGTATTTGAGTGCAAATCAGCTTGTTGAAGCATTTATTGTATCAAACTCTTGTTATTTATCTCGTGAGCTAAGGGTTGGGATATAACCCTTGTGAAGCTTGGAGTTTGGTGGTCAAACTCAAGCTTGTATTGAAGAGTGTGAACCGGCTAAATATCCCAAGGGATTGAGAGACCTTCGTTCACTTTGGGTCATCGTGGATTGTGGATGATCTTTATCCGTCTCGATTTATCATTCTCTATTATCCACATTTATCCTTCTCTATTATCCACATTTATCCTTCTCTATTATCCACTCAAGATTGGGTTTTGAAAAAGGATAAGAGTTTATAAAAAAAACTGGGAGTCGCCACCTTATTTTCAAGGAACAAGGAAACCACAAAAAGAGCTTTATTTTCAATAAAACGCTGACTCCATATTTTTAGGAAAAAGGCAAGTCTTCGAACCAAAGTAGGATTCGGGGGCTAGGTAATGAAGTGGGAAGGTTCCAAGGGACTCCTTGTAGGCACCCACCTCACCCTAATTAAAAGTCTCCTAATTAAGTTTGGGCTTTATCAAAATCTTATCACAACAATGCTATTTATCTAATCAACCACAAAAAATAGTATAGATAATACTAGATAATATATAATAATAATAAAAAAGAATTAAAATCCTAAAGACCTTAGGAGACAAGAGTCATCCTAAGATTGGACTTGCGCCCTATTGACTGCCTACATACCTTACCAATTTCTTGATAAGAATCAAAGTCCACGTAGTTCGATTACATAGGACTCTCCTATTGTAATGAACCACTTAGTCAAATGAATTCTATCTTATCTAGGGCTCTAACTTCGAGAGTTTGAATTTGATCAAAACACTTTTTTTTTTTTTTTTGTATTAAAGAGGGAATTTCATTCCAAGTCAAACACTTTCAAAATCACTTACTTTTAGAGTTTTTCTCGAAGTAGGCTCCTAGATTAGGTAGAACTCGATTATTATTGCAATTCTTACAACAAAGGATAGTCCTAAGTGGGGTCAAGTAACCCTCCTAGTCCTAGGGTCTCTAACTAGTCTTAGGTTAGTCTAAACACCTAATATACTAACATTATGCATGCTGGAATTTATAGAAAATATACTAAATATGCAATAGAGAATATAAACAATGCATGAAAAATGTCCTAAATGCAATCTAAGTTATCTATGTGAACCTAGGCATGTTTCTATGTTAGTTTGGATCCTAAAAATGATTTTTAATCCATTTAAAAGCCACTTTTAAACCTTGGACAGATTTGAAAGTGATTCTAAAATGAATTAAAACACAAGAAAATAATGAAAAAAAATGTATAAATGATCTAATATGCAACCTATCATGATATACTAACATTATTATATGTGAAACTATGCAAAAAGTGGATTAATAATGATGATTAAGTCACATTAAAGTGGATATTCAAATCTGGGCAGATTTGAATACACACCTTAAATGGCTTTAAAACCATTATTAGTTCACCCAAAAGTACTAAAAAAATGCTAACATGTATATTAAATAGAAACTAAGACCTTATATGCAAGAACTACTCTACACAATCCATTTTTTATATGCAAATCTTATGAACCAAAAAAATTACATATTAACTATCCTATATGCAACTAATCCTAACCTTTGAATACCCTACTTAGGTACCCATCCCTACCATGATATGAACATAGAAGAAGAAGAAGAAGAAGAAACTTTAAAATAAACCCCACAATTATACTAACCTTTTTTTGTTTCCTTCTCCCTTGCTTTTAGCTTTTTCTTCAAACTCCAAGGACTTCAAAGATGCACTAAAGTTGCTTAGGGGGTTGGTGTAATGCCTTGAGGCTTTACTCTACCAATTTGGCTCTTTAAATGCCTTATGTGTTGTGTTAAAACTGATTTCAGGGCTCTCTATTTATAGGGAAGCCTGAAATTGATCAATGGCTAAGTTTAAATCTCTTAGGAATGATCCAAGGGTCTCAAATAAGCCTTCCAAGGTCTTTTAATTCATCCTAAAGTCCCCAAGGCCGAATTGGACACATGGCAAGCACTTGGAAGAGTCCCAGACAGGAGAGAGACTGAAAAATAGCAGCTGGAGGCATGAAGCTCGGATGACCATCCTCCTTGGGATGGTGGCCATCCCTTGAGGGATGGTCATCGAGCTTTGAGCCAAATTTTGCCCTAGGTGGGCATATCTCAGCCCGTTTCGACCCGGTTTCGACTTTTCGGGCCCGTTTTAAGTCCAAATTAGACGATTCAAGCGCCGAAACGATCGTGATTCGATTCTCCATGTTTTAAGAAGTGTTTGAAGTGAAAATGCATTGACCAAAGTCAAAGTTTTATGGAAAAATTCGACCGATTGACTGTTTAGGGCTTGCCGGGCCCAAATTAGGATTTTGAGATCTGCTAACCGATTACTCTCAAAATCATTTCTTCTTCTCGAAACAAGTTTTAATACGTTTTAAGAAAGTGTTTTGAAGCCTTTGAAGGATTTGGTTTGATAAAAAGATCGAATCCTGGTCATTTCCGGTTGAAACCCTAATCTAAGCTTAAAAGGTCCTTTTGAGCCTCAAGAGCCAAACATGAGCCAGAAGGCTCAACAGACCTTGCCACTAATCAACTTAGCTACCAAACACACCTTAAATATCTATGCCAAAGCCTCGAGACCATTCGAGACAAGATCGACAGTCATTCAGAGTTTTTGTGATTCAAAGGACAGTACTGCCCTTCAAGTCACAAAAAATCTTATTTTCTATCAAGCTTGCCTCAGAATGCCATGAAATTTTATAGGAATGTTCCTAGACTCTCTAAAAACTAAATAAAAAAAGAATCGACTCAACCTGACCTAAAAACCTACATGCGATAATGGCCTCTATCTAACTACTCGCAAGGGTAAAACTGGGAACTTAAGGTTTTAACACCCTATTTCACCTCTAATCACAGGCAACCATTAATGACCGTACTCATGGTAAAAAATGGATGTCTACAGAAGCCCCTCATTGATGTTCATGGCTTCGCCAGTGAATATCAACGAAATCCCATTTCTGCCACGACAGAAGAAAGATAATCAAATTAATTACTCACAAACACTAATCAAATCATCATCTTTGGAAGTCCTACACACACTTCCAATCATCATCTTTGGAAGTACTACACAAACTTCCAATAATCTTAGGGGACCGTAGTCCTTTTGGAAATCACAGACATATTTCCAATCATCATCTTTGGAAGTCCTACACACACTTCCAATCATCTTAGGGGACCTCAATCCCTTTCCTGGAAATCCTACACACATTTCCAATTATCATCTTTGGAAGTCCTACACACACTTCCAATCATCTTAAGGGACCTCAATCCATTTCCTTGAAATCCTACACTCATTTCCAGTCATCATCTTTAGAAGTCCTACACACACTTCCAATCATCTTAGGGGACCTCAATCCCTTTCCTGAAAATCCTACACACATTTCCAATTATCATCTTTGGAAGTCCTACACACACTTCCAATCATCTTATCTTAAGAGTCTACGACTCTTCTTGGAAGTCACACACATACTTCCAAAAACCGCAATCTTGTCCTTAGAGTCTACGACTCTTTTGAAAGTCACACGCATACTTCCAATATTCTTCAAATTTCCAATATTCTTTTGACATCTATGTTATCATCGACATATGCATTCCACAACATCATCAATATTGTTTATCATCATTTCTCATACACATTTCATGTGTGCTTTTCATCATCTTATGCAATCCACATAACTTTCATTGACTTGGGCCTCCAAAGTGGGCCTTTCTCATTCACAAACCCTCCATGGGCTATCTTATATCTTCAATCCCTTCATGGGCTTCATAATCTTCATTATTTCACT
>JAESVK010082232.1:0-11123 GCA_017140935.1 Hamamelis virginiana
ATGTTCTTGTATTATATTCATGATTCTATGCTTTTGTTCGTTCCTTGATTTGATTGTGATGGAGGATTCAATTATTTTATAAAAGTTTTGTTTTATGTCTTCCGCTGCGAATCCTCCCTGGCACATTCTTTCACCAGCGAGCAACACTGTAATATAACCACAGCTGGTTCTTCCTCGAGGGTAAGCCACTTGCATGGGCTATTTCCTTCGGGTCTGCTTATAGGCTCCACCCAGGACACAAAACCCTTATAATTCCTTCGGGTCCTCTCAAAGGCTCCACCCAGGACCACAGGCCCTCTCCTTAAATACTAACTGAGCCAACATATGTATTTTCCATGTATTTCATTGCATAATAATATCACATTTACCAACTAGGCATAAATCATTTTGAAAGGCATATAAGTACAATTATCAAAACATCATTTCATAATATGTGTATTCTGCAAATATGAGTTCAAGAAATCAATTTGTATGCCATCACCAAATCCGTATAAACCATACCGCACATAATATTTCAAAATAGTTATAATCTCATGCATCGTAGTTATCCAAATATGTTTCAAAGAAGGTTTCACAATAATCATTTTAATAAATTCATATTATCAATGTTAAAGAGGATAGTTATATTCCTACCTCAAATGCAATGGTGTTCCAACCCATATGGCACCATGAGCCTCCCAAATGAAATGCTAATGCAATCCCATATACAAGGATCCTACCAAGAACTATCCAAATTTAAGAAACAAATAATAGAGACGCAAAAGGAAAATCAAAAGAAAGCATAGGATCTAAAATCCCAATATAAAAAAACTCGGACCCTTAAGCGGTCTAAACCCAACTTTAAATACCCAAATCCTCATAATTTTATAAAATCAATTCTTTATGATTTTTAACTATTTTTCATGACACATAAATTTATCAAAATTCAATACATACTGTCCAAATGAGTTTTTATGGAATTTAGCAAATTTTATTAGTTTGAAAAATCATACTAAAATAATCAAAATACAATGAAGTTGTATGGTAAGCCTTATGGTGCACCTTCACTAAGCTCCATAATTTTCTAGGCTCTTTCTCACATCCCAAACAATAACTTTTGCACCTATTTATAGCAACTTGATTTGATAGGAATTTTAAAAATATTTCCAAGTCAAAATGATAGCCACAAGTGCTAATTTGCAAGAGAGGGTGTATAGTCTACTATGCACAGAATCATGCTTGGCTCACTCAAGTACATGGCGCGCTATCTTTTTTGCCAACTTCGCATACTTATATCTTCTTCGTTTCTCATCTGATTTGGATGATTCAAGATGTTACAGAATCAATGTGAAACAAGTTTTCAAACTACTATGGTGGTGTACAACACCTCCTATCCAAACATATCTAAAAATGGTACCAAAGTGGGCTAGTTAATAAAATTTTCCAGATTTTTTGGCAAAATTCTCTCTTCAATATCTTACTCATCCGTGAGTCTTTTTTCATGATTCTTGTCTCTAAAAATCTCTAAATTCAAGATTTACAAAATATTCAAATTTCATAATTTTCGGACATATACATAATTTACTACGAATTTTCAAAGTTTTAGGCATAAAACCCGCATAATTCAAAAATGATATTTATTTGATAAATCTTTCACAAATCCTTTAATCAAAACTATAAATCTTAATTTAAATATTATTTTAAACATCAAAACCCAAATGTGAAAATCAAATATAAATAAAATTTACCTTAAAAGCCAAATTGGGAAAATCTGACAAGAATACAAGACTGCACCCTCCCTTATCTCTCTTAGCTGGTCTTTAATTCTTTGAAAACTCAAGTGAGGAATTTGATATGCAGCATAGGGTTTATATAGGCAAGAGTTGGGACATATTTGGAATTGTTATAAAAGATTAATATAATTTTTTAATCCAAATCAGACGACAATCAAGGCGCCGCTTGATTGATTGTCGTCATTCGAAACAAGCAATTAACCGGCGCCGTTCGGTTAATTTTCGTATTGAGAAATTCAAAATTTTCAAATTGCAATATCATCCAAAGTTTCTCAATTTTATAAAAACAACCCAAAACTTCTTAATTTTACAAAAACACCCCAAATTTTAAAATAATAAAATGCTAAAATTTTTTGGGTTATCAGAATCCTATGCTTATGTTTGTACCTTGGCTTGGTTTTGATGAATGGATTCAATTTTATAAAAAATTTATTGTTCATCTTCCACTGCGAATCCATGTTGATTGATTCCTTTGAGATAAGATCAAAATAGATAGGTTGTCATATTTTTTAGCTCAATGAGCCTACTTTAAAGGACCATATCTCTTACATAAGGTGTTTTATTATAGTGATTTAATTCTCTTGTAAAGATCTTATATTATACTCTTGACTGCAATTTGAATTACTTGATTTGGATTTGAAACAAAAAAGTTACAAGCATTCAAAGTTTGAAAAAAAACAATTACAGTTTTCTACTAAAAATTAGAAAAATTTGACTTTTTTCTCAACTTTGAAGGCATATGACTTTCTCATTTCAAAGCCAAATTAAGTGATTCAAGTTACAATTGAAAATATGCCATGAAAATTTTCCATAACAACTTGAATAACTCAAAGTGGAGTTCGTATATGAAAGATATGACTTGCCGAACATGGGAGGTTGTTGAACATAAATAATTATCTTAGGAAAGCCGATGGCATTTTATTTTTTTTCAAATCTAAGGGAAGGTTTTATAATTTACCCTTAATTTTATTTTAATTCTAAGTTTTTTTGAACTTTTAAGTTGTCCTAAAATCGCTTCAATTCAAAAGTTTGTAGACCAAGTTGAAACCACGTATAAAGTTCAAGGTACTAAAACGTAATTAACCCATGGGATTTTCTAATGAGCGCGTGATTTTTTTTTCTTTTTGAGGAAAGTGGGTGCTGACGTGGCACTAAATGCTGACGTGGCACTAACACATGGCATAACACGTGGCACTAAGATGCTATGTCATTGCCACATCAAATGTTCCGTTAATTTTGACTGACGGAGTCACGGTGTGGCTCAAATTGAAACCTAAACTTTTAATTTGGTACTAAATCGAGGCTAAAAAAAGTTTGTAGCCTAGATTGAAAATCAGTATAAAGTTAATGGTACTAAAATGGAATTAACCCTTATTTTAAAGTGTTTAAAATTGAATCTTGATGCTTACAAATTGTAAGTTACAACGTTTTTTGTTTTTTGTTTTTGTTTTTTTTTGTTTTTTTTTTTTTTGTTTTTTTTTTTTTTTTGAGTTGTTTAAAATTGTATGACTATGGAGTTTTGTTAAAGTTGTTAACAATGAATATTAGGGTTTTTTGAAACCTTAATAGAGTTGATATGGTGGCTGATTTTTGGGTTTAAGAAACCCTAAATCAATTAAGGATTGTTTCTTGATTTGGATTTAGAAACCCTAATTCAAATCTTGCAATCTTGTTTCCTATTTTTGAATTGTTCAAGTTTAGGAAAGTATTCTATTTCAACTTGATTCTTTGCATATTGAATTAGGATGTATTAGCAACCCTAATTAGGGTTTATGTGAAACCCTAATATGATAGGATTAGGTAAGGTTTGTGAAACCCTAACCCTAGCGCGCGCTCTCTCTCTCACTAAGCTCACGGCCACTAGGGTTTTGGAAACCCTAATGGCTTTTGTTACTTATTTATTTCATACCTAAATGTTCTTCACCTCTTTTATAAATTGTTTATAATGATTTCAAAATAATCTTTGATGTTTTTGAAAATCAAAAGTAAAGAATAAGTAGGTTGCATGAAACTAGATTTATGAAAAACCCTTTTTGGTGTTCTTGAGAGTTTGAGCAATACATATGATGTATTGGTATTTTAATTTGATTAAAATCATTAGGGGCTGTTTCTTGATGATATATTAACATGTTAGAAGTGTTTTGGCATGAAAATATATTATTTGGATTAATTTTTAAAATTGTTTTAAAGTTAAACAAGTGTGCTGTATTTTCTGGACAGCAACTATGTAGCTTTTGTAAAATCCATGAAAAATGTTTTCATTGATCTACAAAGCATTCCACCTATCAACTTCATTAATTTATGGTCTTAGTTAAGTATAGGAAGTGTTCCCATGACTTAATTTGACTTAGGATAGCCGTACTAAGGTTTTTGTGATTAAGACTCAAATCTGGAAATTCTAATTCTTTGTCACAAAATGCCTTAAAGTGATACCAAACCCAAAATTAAACACAATCCCCAATCCCCAAATTTATACACAATCCCCAACTTTTCTAATAATCCCTAATTCCAATATGTCACATCATGCATGTCATTCAATGCCCCCAATCCCCAAATTGGGGATTGTGTTGATTATTGGGAACTCTTCAAATTTTTTTTTAAGAAAACCGTACCAAATTTTGACCATTTCAATGGTCAAATTGTAATTATCCATATGAGTGGAGGGTATTTATGTCATAAAAAAATATTTTTGTAATTTGTTTTGGATCGTGTTCGTAGCCGTAATACTTTGGAAACTTAGGATTATTTATGGAAATTGCCCCAATATAAATCTTTTAAAAAATAATGGAAATTGGGGATTATACACATTTTTTTGGGGTTATGAACAAAAATTTCGTATAGGGGATTTTGTGTTAATTTGAGGATTATGGTTTAATATGGGAATTGGGGTTCATGAATTAATTTGGGGGATTATATATGATTTGGGGTATTCAACACCTTTTTTTTGGATTTGATGGGACATGTAAAGTTATGATTTGATGTAAAAAAGTAAGTAACAATTTGTGGGATTGTTAGCAAAGTTGAGGATTGTTCCACAAAATGGATATTGAGGATTGTTATCAAAATTGAGGATTATTCATTATTTTCGGATTAGGGATTATGTCTTATTTGGGGAATTATTCATTATTTGAGGGATTGGGATTACTCAATAAATTGAGGATTATACATAATATTTGGGATTGTATGCAAAAATTTGACACATTTCCTACAAAATTTGACAGTTCTTGAGAGCAAAAATGTCCAATTAAGTGTACAGAGGTGCATGGAGGGAAATTCTCAAAACATGGGTTTATGTAGGGAATTTTTGGAAACTATGGACATATTGAAAAAAAATTCCCTATATTTTTTAAACATATATAAAAAACTCATATCCTTAGTAGCTTGCAACCTAACAAATACAAGTTTTTAATTTGAAAACTACCAAACATTCCTTATTTGTTAATTTATTAATTTGGTTTGGAAGGAGAAGGAGCTAAAAGGAAAGAGAAAGGGATGGAAGTCAAAAACTATTTAGAGCTTACAGGGAGCTTACATAGGGTTAGGGTTAGGGTTATTTTGGAAAGTTAAAGGATTTTTTTCTTAAATTTATTTATTTATCAATTTTTGGGGTTTAAAGATCAGTGGGATTTGGAAATCCATGTTTGAGATTGCAATATCCAAGCCCTTACATTAAGAGTGAGATGGCAGCCCAACAATTGATGGTCCAATATTTGGGACAGAAATATGTTCCCTTTGTAACTCCATCTTTGGTAGTAAGAGACTAAGAGGGTTAAAGTGCGCAGAACATTTCCAGAATACCGATTATTGTCTTCGTATCCATCCATCTATGTATTCAGGGTCCAAAAACTAGAGGCAGAGAAAAGAAGAATGGAAAAATTATGGTTTGACTCTCTCAATTATCACTAATTTACACTAAATATTAGTGTACTTTTAATTTGAACACATTGACCTCTTATTATTTTGATTTGTGGCAACTTGTATCATTCTGTCAATTAACCATTTGATTATTTGACTGAGAAATGGTATTAGACTAATTATTTTTGAATGCATTATTTATTCTAGATTGGTAATGTATTTACAAGTATATCAGTAAAGTTTCACGATTTTTCTCAATCTATTTAAGTTTTTATGAATTATTTTCGTCATACAGTAAATAAAATTCACAATAAATAAAATATGTTGAGATAAATCGTGAAACTTTACTAGTATACTTGTAAATATATTAGCAATTTATGATAATACTATATGAAAAAATAACTAGCCTAACATTATTTTTCAATCAAAGAATCAAATGGCTAAGTGAAAGAAGGGTGGAAAATGTCACAAATCAAAACTATATGGAGTCGATGTATTCAAATTAAAACTACAGAGGTGCAAAGTGTAAATCGATGATAGTTGAATGGATCAAATTATAATTTTTCCCAAAATTAAAAAGAAGAAAGAAGAAAAAAAATTTCAATATCAATTTGGAAAAATTGTGGACATTAGTAGTAAAATGTGAGATTTTTCAATGAATTTTTTTTTAAAAAATAATAAAAATGAAACAAGCTCTAATAAATGATTTAAAATTAAAATATTATAAATAAAAGGGCATTTTACCTCAAAATTGCTAAGATTTCAATCAATTACGTAAATTAAGATCACATTGAAATAATTACGGAAATAAAGCTCCGTACATGAAAATGGACATTTTTGCCCTTATAACAGTAAAAACAATTTGAATTTCATTTGAAATTTTTCACATAATCACCAATTTTATAAATAATCACCTAATATTTGAATAATCACCAATCACCAATAATATGAAAAATTACTAAATTTACACAAAATCACCAATAACCATATTTTCTAATTTTGTTAACAATCACCAATCACAAATTATTGTCCTATCGGTCATTTTAAAACTTTTTAACATCAAATCATGTCCTCACTTGTCCCATCAAATATTAAATGCATGCAGGATATGTATAATAACCAAAAATACATATAATCACCGGACTGTTATACAATCACCAATCACCAAAATTATACATAAAACCCAAAAATGCACAGAATCACCAATTTACAAGTTTTACATATAATCACAAAAAATATGTGTTGTTAGCCCTAAGGTCAATTCCGTTGACCACATTTTGATGATCAACAAACATTACTTTAATTACTAATAAGTGGTTAAGTGTTTTTGTCTCCATAGAATCAAAGACATATCTCGTTGGAACTCATCAACATATCTCAAGCTTCTCAATTGTGCAAATATTCAAAATCAATGGATCATGAAGATCAAAAGCAACTTGAAGTCATTCCTTGAAGACATTTTTGAAGTTAAGTTGTTTTAGGAATTATATGTAAGGCATCTCAACTGTTTAACCTTGCATAGCTCAAAGACAAAATATTTTACTCATATTGCATTGGCATACATACCTTTGAAAATCTTGTAAAATGATTTTAAGCTAAGTCAAAAATGCCTTTGAACACTTAGTTAACTAACTTACATGTTGGTGGTTGATTTAGACTTAAGAATATCAGAAAATTGGCTTAAGAACATGCCTAGTCAACTAACCCCTCTAGTCTAGTCGACTAAACATGATCCAGTAGACAAGACTTTAAGAAATCTTAGTCTAGTCGACTAAACATCTAATGTAGTCGACTAATTGGTCTTCTAGTCGACTAATTGGTCTTGTAGTCGACTAACTCTATTGACCAGTCAACTAAAAGCCATGCAATAGCTAAATGAATGAGAAGCAGTTTTGCTAGTCGACTAAAGCCCTCTAGTCTAGTCGACTAATCGAGCCCAGCAAGTTTTTCTATGAGATTTTACAAAGCTAGTCAACTAACTAGTTTGACCTAGTCAACTAACCGTGCCCGAGAAACTTTGAATGCTTTGAAATTTTAGTTGCTAGTCGACTAACACCTTGGCCTAGTCGACTAACTCTTCTGCAAAAGCAAAACGGCTCTTTCCTCTTATAGCAAATGGACCATTAAATGCATCCCTCTTCTCCAATCAGATTCAAGGGGATTTCACAACAATGCTATTTATCTAATCAACCACAAAAAATAGTATAGATAATACTAGATAATATATAATATTAATAAAAAAGAATTAAAATCCTAAAGACCTTAGGAGACAAGAGTCATCCTAAGATTGGACTTGCGCCCTATTGACTGCCTACATACCTTACCAATTTCTTGATAAGAATCAAAGTCCACGTAGTTCGATTACATAGGACTCTCCTATTGTAATGAACCACTTAGTCAAAGGAATTCTATCTTATCTAGGGCTCTAACTTCAAGAGTTTGAATTTGATCAAAACACTTTTTTTTTGTATTAAAGAGGGAATTTCATTCCAAGTCAAACACTTTCAAAATCACTTACTTTTAGAGTTTTTCTCGAAGTAGGCTCCTAGATTAGGTAGAACTCGATTATTATTGCAATTCTTACAACAAAGGATAGTCCTAAGTGGGGTCAAGTAACCCTCATAGTCCTAGGGTCTCTAACTAGTCTTAGGTTAGTCTAAACACCTAATATACTAACATTATGCATGCTGGAATTTATAGAAAATATACTAAATATGCAATAGAGAATATAAACAATGCATGAAAAATGTCCTAAATGCAATCTAAGTTATCTATGTGAACCTAGGCATGTTTCTATGTTAGTTTGGATCCTAAAAATGATTTTTAATCCATTTAAAAGCCACTTTTAAACCTTGGACAGATTTGAAAGTGATTCTAAAATGAATTAAAACACAAGAAAATAGTGAAAAAAAATGTATAAATGATCTAATATGCAACCTATCATGATATACTAACATTATTATATGTGAAACTATGCAAAAAGTGGATTAATAATGATGATTAAGTCACATTAAAGTGGATATTCAAATCTGGGCAGATTTGAATACACACCTTAAATGGCTTTAAAACCATTATTAGTTCACCCAAAAGTACTAAAAAAATGCTAACATGTATATTAAATAGAAACTAAGACCTTATATGCAAGAACTACTCTACACAATCCATTTTTATATGCAAATCTTATGAACCAAAAAAATTACATATTAACTATCCTATATGCAACTAATCCTAACCTTTGAATACCCTACTTAGGTACTCATCCCTACCATGATATGAACATAGAAGAAGAAGAAGAAGAAGAAGAAGAAGAAACTTTAAAATAAACCCTACAATTATACTAACCTTTTTTTGTTTCTTTCTCCCTTGCTCCTAGCTTTTTCTTCAAACTCCAAGGACTTCAAAGATGCACTAAAGTTGCTTAGGGGGTTGGTGTAATGCCTTGAGGCTTTACTCTACCAATTTTGGCTCTTTAAATGCCTTATGTGTTGTGTTAAAACTGATTTCAGGGCTCTCTATTTATAGGGAAGCCTGAAATTGATCAATGGCTAAGTTTAAATCTCTTAGGAATGATCCAAGGGTCGCAAATAAGCCTTCCAAGGTCTTTTAATTCATCCCAAAGTCCCCAAGGCCGAATTGGACACATGGCAAGCACTTGGAAGAGTCCCAGACAGGAGAGAGACTGAAAAATAGCAGCTGGAGGCATGAAGCTCGGATGACCATCCTCCTTGGGATGGTGGCCGTCCCTTGAGGGATGGTCATCGAGCTTTGAGCCCAATTTTGCCCTAAGTGGGCATATCTCAGCCCGTTTCGATCCGGTTTCGGCTTTTTTCGGCTTTTCGGGCCCGTTTTAAGTCCAAATTCGACGATTCAAGCGCCGAAACGATCGTGATTCGATTATCCATGTTTTAAGAAGTGTTTGAAGTGAAAATGAATTGACCAAAGTCAAAGTTTTATGGAAAAATTCGACCGATTGACTGTTTAGGGCTTGCCGGGCCCAAATTAGGATTTTGAAATCTGCTAACCGATTACTCTCAAAATCATTTCTTCTTCTCGAAACAAGTTTTAATACGTTTTAAGAAAGTGCTTTGAAGCCTTTGAAGGATTTGGTTTGATAAAAAGATCGAATCCCGGTCATTTCCGGTCGAAACCCTAATCTAAGCTTAAAAGGGCATTTTGAGCCTCAAGAGCCAAACATGAGCCAGAAGGCTCAACAGACCTTGCCACTAATCAACTTAGCTACCAAACACACCTTAAATATCTATGCCAAAGCCTCGAGACCATTCGAGACAAGATCGACAGTCATTCAGAGTTTTTGTGATTCAAAGGACAGTACTGCCCTTCAAGTCACAAAAGATCTTATTTTCTATCAAGCTTGGCTCAGAATGCCATGAAATTTTATAGGAATGTTCCTAGACTCTCTAAAAACTAAATAAAAAAAGAATCGACTCAATCTGACCTAAAAACCTACATGCGATAATGGCCTCTATCTAACTACTACTCGCAAGGGTAAAACTGGGAACTTAGGGTTTTAACACCCTATTTCACCTCTAATCACAGTCAACCATTAATGACCGTACTCATGGTAAAAAATGGATGTCTACAGAAGCCCCTCGTTGATGTTCATGGCTTCGCCAGTGAATATCAACGAAATAAAATGACATCCCATTTCTGCCACGACAGAAGAAGGATAATCAAATTAATTACTCACAAACACTAATCAAATCATCATCTTCGGAAGTCCTACACACACTTCCAATCATCATCTTTGGAAGTACTACACACACTTCCAATAATCTTAGGGGACCGTAGTCCTTTTGGAAATCACAGATATATTTCCAATCATCATCTTTGGAAGTCCTACACACACTTTCAATCATCTTAGGGGACCTCAATCCCTTTCTTGGAAATCCTACACACATTTCCAATTATCATCTTTGGAAGTCCTACACACACTTCCAATCATCTTAAGGGACCTCAATCCCTTTCCTGGAAATCCTACACTCATTTCCAGTCATCATCTTTAGAAGTCCTACACACACTTCCAATCATCTTAGGGGACCTCAATCCCTTTCCTGAAAATCCTACACACATTTCCAATTATCATCTTTGGAAGTCCTACACACACTTCCAATCATCTTATCTTAAGAGTCTACGACTCTTCTTGGAAGTCACACACATACTTCCAAAAACCGCAATCTTGTCCTTAGAGTCTACGACTCTTTTGAAAGTCACACGCATACTTCCAATATTCTTCAAATTTCCAATATTCTTTTGACATCTATGTTATCATCAACATATGCATTCCACAACATCATCAATATTGTTTATCATCATTTCTCATACACATTTCATGTGTGCTTTTCATCATCTTATGCAATCCACATAACTTTCATTGACTTGGGCCTCCAAAGTGGGCCTTTCTCATTCACAAACCCTCCATGGGCTATCGTATATCTTCAATCCCTTCATGGGCTTCATAATCTTCATTATTTCACT
>JAESVK010082233.1:0-11711 GCA_017140935.1 Hamamelis virginiana
TAGGATTTCTGACTTGCACGCCACACAAATTGAATTGGCTTAAAAGTCTGGAATTTCTCTTAGGTCTCCATATGAGTTACTTGGTAGAGAAGTTGGAGGAAGGCAATGTCTTGGTTTCACCAAACAAGACCAGAAGAATTACTTGAGTAGAAGACAAAAGAACTTGGCATTTGGGGAAGCTGGTAGCATATCCAAATACTTTTAAAAGCAAGCAAACGAGAATCCCTCATTTTACTCCGATGTCCAATTTGACAATGCGAAATTAATTACAAATATTTTTTGGGTTGATGCAAGGATGATCACAGATTATGGTATATTCAATAATGTGGTGAGTTTAGATACAACTTCTAAGATAAACAAGGAACATAGGCCATTTGTTGTTTTTGTTGGCTTCAATCATCACAGGAAATTGTAGTGTTTGGTGCCGCACTAATGTACAGTGAGATTGCCGAGTCGTACAAATGGTTGTTCAGGACATTTTTGGATGTAATGTATAGAGCCCTGTCGGTTAGGCGGGAATTTAAAATTTTGGGACCTTCTTTCTCATCAGCCAATGTTAACGGAGTTAACGTTGATCTTTCATTCCCCAAAATGACAGTGTCAGCCTGTGTTTCAAGCAAATAGCCCTTGGATGCCCTCTCCGCTGTTGTGTCACTCATCTGATGGTGGATCACTAGGTTGTGATCATTTGTTAGATCCACAACAAATCCGAACGGCAGTAGCATGGTGAGCCGGAGGTACGTGGTACGTTGGATTTGTCAAAACTGTACAAAGTTTTTTGAGAAAAACCTCGCTTATCATATAGCCTACTACTTTTCAAATCTTAAAAGTTTGTGTCGGTTCTTGGACGATGCTTGGCGCTGGTTTCTCCCATCACCATTTGTTTGTTTCCAAATATAAATTAAAGACAACATAACCTAAGTAACCAGATGTAGATGATAGGAGAAATATATCTGAGTGGACTTGCTAGAGCCCTGGCCTTGCCCTCTAATATATATATATATATATATATATATAGAAAAATGTTCTAGTCAGGTTTTGCTGACTTTAACTAAAGTCAGCAAATAATACAAACCCTTGGATTGGAATCTTGAGATGAATCTTCCATTAAGCGAATGAGAATCCAAGGGCTTGTGTTATTTGCTGACTTTAGTTAAAGTCAGCAAATGCTAACTGGATCACTTATATATATATATATATATATATATATATATATATATATATATGAGGATTAATGATGTATTGGTAGAGGAAGTATTAATTACTTCTAAATAACTCAAAAGAAGGTAACAATGATTGTGGATTAGGTTGTTCATCTGATCATCCACTTATTATGCCTAATAGAAGCACCAGCATCAGAAGTAGCTACTTCACCCCTAGCAATGCCTGGTTGTCCACAATTCTGTGGCAATATTAATATTCCCTATATGTTTGGAATTAATTGGCAAGGATTCTTACCACGATACATAGTATGAAATAACTTGAAATGATTCTTTCAATCCCCACAAACCATTTTTAACTAGGTTCAATTTAGAGGTTTTAAACGTATCATGGCCAACCTCCAGATCAGTGATGGTGAACTGTCCCATAGCTTCCAATTGCATAGGTGGTTTTAAACGTATCATGGCCAAAGACGGACTTACACATTCACAGTGTGGGGTTGTGAGAATGCCCTTCTTATGATCCATCAGAATGGAAAAATCTTAATTGGTATGATGCACTTCGAATTGCAAAAATATTAATATGGTATTGATTGTTGCCAAAACTTAATTCCATATGGCCTTGATATCTATAGTGTTAGAACCATAGGTGATGCAACACTTACAAATTATATGTATGCTTTTCTCTTAGACACGTACTAATTGGGAGGCAACTTTTCAACTTGGTCACTGTTCACAACAAAATTAGCCATTCGATGGGGTCGCAACATGTGGCTAATTAAATTGATGTTTAAATGAGATAAGGTTGAAGAAGCAGAGATTTAGCTAAACATGATAGCAAAAGGGAACGTGGGCAAGAGAAGTTAAATTCAAAAAGGATTAATACACATGGCAAAAGGTTGATTGCCATAAGCTAAATTCATGGAAAATGGTTAGTTATTCATAGCTAAGAACAAGGGGCAAGATGATAATACATTGTTAAGAATGTACAGTGGCTACTATTAACGTTGCAAACAGATATGGTCGTGATTAGCAAGAAACTGTTAGTAGTATGCCCTAATAGCCAATCTCACTGGTGTAATTTAGGATATAAACTTGATTCATGTATCATTATTATTGATTAATAAAATGGGTTTTTGATTATCATGTATTATACTGTTATTATGTTCATGATAAGTCCTTAGAAAAAAAGTCTATATAAGAACTCAAGAGTTGAGATAAGGAGACTTATATTGTTAAAGACTTCTTTCTTAGATATTCCTAGACATAGGATTATTTATTGGGCATTAATAATCCGAATAGACTAGCACAGGTTATGTCTGCTCAATGTGGAGAATGACCAGTCTCAAGTCATTTGTGTAATGACACTAGGACAAACCTGTGGGTGCTTCTTTAAGAACAAGTACATTGAATGTGATAATTGATTGAGTTTGTTGAATGGAGTTTTACTTACATGTCAAACAACAACTCAAGATTACAATGATGCAAGTGATCCTTAGACCTGAGGCACTATAGATGTCCAGTGTTATGGATATTAGGGTTTGAGAGTATAACATACATATCCTAACCATGGAATTTGTATAAGTATTCATTGTCCCTAGTAGACCTATCATGGGGACATATGAGTGTACAACAAGGAATCTGTCACTCTCAGTAAAGAGAGGGAATGCCATGTATTATTCTCAAAGATATAATTCATAGAAGTCTTTGGCCAAAGCAGTTGGGAATTAGAAAACTGTTTCTTGAGTATCCCAAGATTGAATTAATATTTTGAGAATCACATACAAAATGTTAAATTAGGGTTTTGACATTTTATCCAATACCCAAGTAATTTAACTAAGGCATTGTTTGATGGAAGGATTGAATTGTATCTTAATTGTAACTGAAGGGTTCACTGTGTTATGATTAACCTTCACACAACCTAGGGTGTGTCTTGACATATTGCTAGATGTCACTCAGGACTAGTAGAGGTCAAAGAGAAATTTATTTCTCAAAGGGAAATTAGAAGAGTTCTAATTTGAACCTTAAATAAAAGTAATTTTATTTGAAGGATAATTTATTATCCTAATTCCTACTACTAGGTTGTTGTGAACCTAAGAGGTCACACACATATAGTTGCAGGCTTCATTTAAAGGAGTAGAGAGAATAATATTATAATTAAGAGTTAGTTATAAGTAAGAAATAATAGGTGTTATTATTTTAAAGATTAATATGCAAATATTAATTAACTAGAATTTCAAGTTATTTGAAATTTGAAATTTGAAATTATTTCAAATTTGAAATTAACATGAGATGGCAAGATAATTAAGATTGCAAATATTAATCTATTTGAATTTCAAGTTAGTTAAAATTTAAATTTGAAATCGTTTCAAATTTGAAATGAGATAACAAGTCAATCCAATAGGAGCTAGCACTCCACATGGATGACTTAATCAAAGGAGGGCTTGCCACTTGGAGCTCATCACTTGTTTTAAGTGATGAGCACTTAGGTTTTTAAAAGGACTCCAACCCCAAATCCGGCCACCCTTAAACAGGACTCCTCTAGTGCTATCTCATCTAAATTCTCTCTCTCTCTCTCTCATCTTTTGAAGCTTGTAACTAGTGTGGATCAATCTTGGAGGCCTTCATCTACTTGGGGCTGACCTACCTTCATTAATCCATCTTAAAGCTTTCAATGTAAGTGATTTACATTTATTTAGGTTTTGTTTTATAGCTTATATAATCAATCATGAGATCTTGGTTAATCGGATTCCATGAAAAATTTTATTCCGCTTTATTTCATGGGATTCTTTTAGAAACAAGGATCGTGGGATCATGGGAAGAGCAGTTTACAGCACAACCAAGAAGTGGGAAGTTGGGCATGACAGTTATTTAGTCTATAAAAGATATGAATGAGGTAAGAAAGAAAACATCGACATCCCTCCAACCATAGCGCAATGCTGCCAATTTAGTTTTCTGAGTTCTAAACTTCTTTCAGTTCATGTTATTTACGATTCCCAGTTCATTTGAATTCCCGTATTTCAGTTAGTTTAAGTTCAAGGTCTGTAATTATTCAAATTCAAGCAGTTTCAATTCAAAGTTCATCCATAGTGATCCTCAACTCGAATGCTGTAAGTTTATTTTCTGCTTTTAATGTCAATTTCATAATTAATTCAAGTTAATTTCAATTGGCAAAGTGCTTGATTCAATTACTATTTCTTAGTTAGTTAGCAAGGTCTAAAGACATTCCATTCAAGAACCCATTTAAGGCCTACCCTCACCTTAAGCAATCGCCTGACCTCAACCACATAGTAACTGACTTGGCATCAAGGCCTTCAAACATATATTGATTTTGGCCAAGAGGTGCTGAGGGGCGTGTTCTAGCAACCTCGATTGGACCTTTGAAGTCCTGGCACGCCCACTCATCCGCCACCGCGTGCTGTAGGTTCTTTAGGCGTGAATAGTCACTAACATCACCCGTTAAAGAAATGGAACACGCTCCAATGATGCTGGAATTGATGATGACAAAACCATTCATCTCATTAGACGGATCTCAAGTGTGTTGCTGTTACATGTCACCGGACAATGGGGTGCCAGCTAATTCATGCTACTGTAGTGCAGTGAAACTTGCTAAGGGAACCCTTATATCCCTAGTTGATGTTAAGGTACGTACAATAATCTTTTTATGCTATGTTTGGTGGAGGAAGGAAAAAGTGAAGCGAGAGAGAGGAGAGATGAATAAAGGATGGAGTGAAGAAAGTGTACTATCTGCACTTTTTCTCAGCCCCCCTTTTAGATATGTGAGTGAGAGTTAGGGAATAAAACCCTATAGGGTTCGGGACGGTTTCTGGATGAGGGCTTAAAAACCTGTCCCGCCCCGATTATATATGTTTATTGTATTTATTTTATATATGTTTATTGTATTTATTTTATAGATATTTTGCAATTAAGTCCCTCCTTGATAAAATGAAATTTCAACCATGCTCCTTAAGGGGTTTAGTTTATTTTACTCTTAGAAGTAGCAATTATCTTTAATTTTCATCGATATATTTGTAATTTGTTTTGGTGTTGAGAAAACTGAGGAAAGTAGAAAGAAAATATCTTATGGAAACACCTCAACTATGTCCAATATTGTATTTGGTTAAGTTGAAAATAATTGATAATTTAATGTTCAAAGCTCTAGTTTCATTTTTTTTTCTTTCTATTTGTGAGGCATTACTACACATGCATAATATTTATAATTTTTTAAGCTTAATTAGTATTGTTATTTATATTAGTTTAAAATAAGATATGCCTTGCCTCACCATTGTAAATGGGATGGGATGGGATGGTAATGGGATGATGTCATTTAATTGGGACAGGAATGAGATTTTCAATCCTGACCCGTACGTCACGGGTTTGGGACGGGAATGGAATGTGGTTTTTTTAAAATGGGACGGGTTTGAGAAATGGATGACCCGTCCCAAACCTGCCCCGTTGACATCCCTAGTGAGAGGGGGAACAAGGGGAGGGGAGGGGCATAAAATGTTAAAAATGATGTTCTATGTTTTTTAATATTCACAAAAATATATATATTTTTTATATCAAATAAACGAGGGTAAAATAGTAAATTAGATATTCCATTATTTTCGTTCTTTTGGAAAAAAAAAGATGTTTGGTGAGTTCTTTCATATGGATTTTTAAAAGAAGTCAGGTTTTGGGAAGTCCATTCGGGAGAAGGAAAAAAAGATTGCTTTTAAAAATCCATGTCTGTAAGAAGAATAACTTCCATACTTTTTTTTTTTTATACAAAAGGACTTATAAAATCTGCATTTGTCAAACACTATTTTTTTTTTTTTTTTCTAAATGACTTTTTAGAAAGTCCATCTTAGAAATAACTTATCCAAAAATAATTTCCTTTTGCTCGAACCTACGCCAAAGGCCACCTATAATCTGCATAATTGTTGTCATATATAAGTTATGCTCCTCTTTGGCAAATCCCTATAAGAACAATCAAGTGACTGGTAACCCACAATTTTGCTAGGCCGAATTTAGTGGAACATTCAAACAAAAAAAAGAAAAAAAAAAAGTGGAACATATATCAAAATCAGCTCAGTTGATGGGATAACTCCATCTAAAATTTTCAAATCATTCATAAAAGTTTTTCTCACACACGGTCCAAAGATTTTGAATGAAATTAAATCGATACAATATCCAATCAAAGTTATATGGGAGCACGTACTTGACTATTTGAGGGGCACATCAAATGGCAAGCTCTAATCACTTATTATCAATAGCATCTCGACAATTATATGGGTATCTGCTACATATTTCAAATTCTATTTCATATTTCCAACATAAATTGCATCATCGCTACATTCTTCAACTGAATGCACTATCATTTATCAATTAATACCTTATACGGCAATGATTAATCAAAATCATAAAGAGCAATACTATTTCATCCACTGTTTTCTATCCACGTACCTTGGTTGATATTTGATGTGTGGTTCACAATAATAAATATTATACTTTTATTTTTTTCAACATCATGAAAATTATCAATCAATGAGTTGAAAAATAGCACAAGTTCTTAATACATTACACCAAAAAAAAAAAAAAAAAAAAAAAGAAAAGAAAAGAAAAAAAAAAAAAAAGATAGCTGAATTGATTTAAAATTTTAGTTCATTAATAAGGATAAAACAAGTCTCTTATTAGGAGTAATCAACTCGCAGTAGGGTTGTGATCCAAATAAAAAAATCTCTTATCATTTAATTTTCAAGGGCAATTTCCATGAATAATCCTAAGTTTCCAAAATATTACGCCTACGAACCCGATCCAAAACTAATTACGGATATACACCTATTACTGTTTTTTTTTGACGAAATTACCCTTAAAATTGAAGTTTGACCAATTTGTACAGAATCACCAATTTTATGTATAATCCCCAAAAATAAACAGAATCCCCAATCCCCAATTTATCTAATAATCACTAATATTGTTAAGAATCCCCAATCCACTTTATGTCACGTCTAACATTTAATGCTAGTCATTCAATGTCCCCCGAATTTTTGTACATGATCCCTAATTTTATGTATAATCCCAAAAAATAAACAGAATCCCCAATCCCCAATTTATCTAATAATCACCAATATTGTTAAGAATCCCCAACCCACTTTATGTCACGTCAGCATTTAATGAAGATCATTCAATGTCCCCCCAAATTTTTTGTACAGAATCCTCAATTTTATGTAATTATCTTTGTGAATGAACCCTGACATTCTCTCTCATCAAAGATGAAAGTGATGATTCATTCCTGCGCACTCATTTATCTTCATACATAAACCTACTAGAGCCAATGAGTACCGATTACACCTTGTTGGCTAAGGATGTACGAGATACTATTAAACTCAAGTGGCCTATGCATAAGATAACTATGGTGCCTCAGGTCTAAGGATTACCAAATTAATGGACGTAACATAAGAATATTCTTGCACATTATGTTCAGTGTACATATTCTCTAATATACACCCACATAATAACTATAGTGTCACTACACAGATAGAAAAGACTATCTATCCTCCTATTGGAGCTAGTTTAAATCTGTGCTACTCTTAATGGTTTATAAACGTCCACTTTAATAAACCTATGAGTGGGAACTTCTTTAGAATAAATGTGTATGAGTAATATGAGTCTCCATATCTCAACAACTTGAGATACATATTTATCTTATCATTTATTCATGGACCTTATCATATATATATTTTAAATATACACGACAAGTTGTAGCTTCAAATTAATATAATATGAAATTAATATGCCCTTTAGGATTGGTTTTAAGGCATACCTCTAACTGGTGAAGCTTTTATAGTCCATCAATGGTGGATAGAAACCCTAGCTGTGTTTTTGGCTTATGTATGAGCTTTAAAACCCCATAAAACTTGCTTCTCTTGGCTTGTTTTTACCCGAACTCAACTTATGATGGTCCAAGGATTAAATCCCAGCAATTTTGAGCTTTGGCCGTGAGCCATGAGATGGCCATGGCCATCATCATCTTTGTTGGGACACTAGGGTTTCATGTGGAACCCTAGTTTTATAATATATTTTTTTTTCTGATTTTTGATTATTTTGTTATCGTAATTTAGCTAAAATCATTCCGATGACAAAAACATGTTTTAAAATATTTTTTCATATGAATTGGATAGTAAAATAATTTTTTGATAATTTTATATTTAATAAAATTGTTTTATTGAATATATACAATGGGCTAAGTAATATTAATTTATTAAAATGGGTTTATGAAACTTCATTTTTCTGGAAATTACTATTATATTATTTTCTTATGATTATTTAAGAAAATACAAGGTTAAGTTTAGTCCTAATGAGATTAGGATTGAGATTAAGTTTTCATGTTTATGGAAATTTAACAAAAGCTTTATTATACATGCATGCCTCCGTTATTTACTTATTTTGAGCCTTTATTTATTTGCAATGTGATTGTGTCTATCATGTGATGGTGATGATTATATATGGACTTAAGACCAATTAAAATTGGATGTGATTGGCCGCTTTAATGTGATTGAATTTATGGTTATGGAATTTATGGTCATGTAATTTAATTGGGGCTTTGTAGACATCCATTTTTTACCATGGGAAAGGTCATGAATGGTTGCCTATGATTTGAAGTGGAATAGGGTGTTGAAACCCTAAGCCGCTCATAGTACTATTTTGTGTAGTTAGTTAAAGGTCATTATCGCATGTAGGTTTTTAGGTCAGATTGAGTCGGTTCATTTTGCATTTAGTTTTTAGAGAGTCTAGGAATGTCCCTAGTAAATTTCATGACATTCCGAGCCAGACTTAATAGGAAATAAGGCCTTTTGTGACTTAAAAGGCAGCATTGTCCTTTGGATCACAAAAGCTCTTAATGACTGTCGATCTTGTCCCGAATGGTCTCGAGGCTTTAGCATGGATATTTAGGGTGTGTTTAGTAGCTAAGTTGATCAGTGACAAAGTCCATTGAGCCTTTGGGCTCATGTTTGGCTCTTAAAGCCCAAAGGGCCATTTTAAGCTTAGATTAGGGTTTCAACCAGGAATGACTGGAATTTGATCTTTTTGTCAAAACAAAGCCTTCAAAAGCTTTAAAACACTTTCTTAAAATGTTTCTAAAACTTGTTTCGAGAAGTGGAAATGATCTCGAGAGCGATTGGTTAGTGGATTTCAAAACCATAAATGGGCTTAACAGGCCCAAAACAGCTAATCGGTCGGTTTTTTCCTAAAAACTTTAACTGTGGTCAATGAATTTTTACTTCAAACACTTCTTAAAACATGGAGAATAGAATAACGATCATTTTGGCGCTTGAATCATCGAATTTGGACTTGAAACTGGCCCAAAAAGCCAAGAAAAGCCGAAACCGGGTCGAAATGGGCTGAGATAGGCCCATATAGGGCAAATTTGCACCGGGGGTTCGATGATTGTCCCCCTAGGGACGGCCAACCGTCCATGGGTGGACGGTCACCCGAGATTAGTCTCCTGTTCCGCCAAATTTTCAACTTTTGAGTGTTTTAAGCCTTTGGGCCTCTCTCACAGCCGAGTTGGGTCAGTTTGAAGCACTATGAACGACCTTGGGGATTGGGGAAGACTCATTTAGGACCTTTGGATCACTCCTTAGGGTTTTAATGAGAGCCATTGATCAAGATAGAGGCCTCTCCTATATATACACCACTTATAAATCAATTAAAAGAGGATGAACTTTATGGAGAGAGACTCTAGCACTTGAACCAGCCCCCTAGAACCTTAGCTACACTTTGAAGGGCATTGGAGCTTGAAGAAGAAGGCTAGGAGCAAGGAAGAAGAAAGCTAAAGGTACATTCGAACACACCATTGCTCTTCTATCGAAGTTTTACATAATATAGTTAGGATTTAGTTTATTTAAAGTAGTTTGGGTTTTCTGCAGCATTTATACTTTAGTTTCTTCTAATTATATGCATAATGTAGGTTAGGAATGCATGTTTAGAAGTAATGTTTTGATGTTTAGAAGTAGTATAAATTGAGTCTTGCATATAGGGATTTAGTCTTGCATGATTAGTTTTCTATTTTGAGTCATATTATAAGTTTAGATTGTTTAAATGTTCTTGCATGATGAATATGGCTTTCTTCCTAATTTAAAAGCATGATGATTGCTATATGAGTGTTGTGAGCATGTTTATGATTTATTTCATGTCTGGAATGCATATTAAATATATAGTTTGAGTCTTTATCATGTTAGGATGTTAGAAGTAGAGTTATGCATTGTTATTTCATAAATAGCATTATTATTATTCTTAGTTACTAAGGTTTATCACATAGAATGCTTAAGTGTGGATTGATATATGGATTGTGTTCGAGGGAGCATGATATGGTAAGTTTCTCCCCTTGTGATAAGCATGATGTGATTTCTTGATTGTTTTGCATAATATTTTAGCATGTTATTTTAGTATGCATATTAGGTTGCATATTAGTCATTCTCACCTTTTTATTTGTTATTTTCATGGGTTTTAGTTCATTTTAAAAGGTATATTCAAATCTGTCCGGAAATTGAAAATACCTTTAAAGTGTATTAAGAGTCATTTTTTAGGATTAAATTCAACTTAGAAATATGCCTAGGTTCACATAGTTGAATTAGTTTGCATTTAGGATCATTCTCATGCATTCTTTAGATTTGATTTATTACATTTTCATTTATTTTGTTTAAATTCCAGCAATATCCATGTTAGTATTCTAGGTCATTAAACTAACTTAGGAGTAGTTAGAGACTCTAGGATTAGGGGGGTCACTTGACCCCACCTAAGACTGTCCTTTGTTGTAAGAATTGTGATAGGAATAGAATTCTGTCTAATTTAGGAGTCTATTTCGAGAAAAACTCTGAAAGAAAGTGATTTTGAAAGTTTTTGAATTGGAATGAAATTCCATCTTTTATGAAAAAGTGTTTTGATCGAATTTCATCTCTCGAAGTTAGAGTCCTATATAAGGTAGAATCCTTTCAGCTATGTAGTTCATTACAATAGGATGAGTCCTAGGTATTCGAACTACGACGGACTTTGATCTCTATCAGGACACTGGTAAAGTACGTAGGCAGCCAGTAGGGCGCAAGTCCAATCTTAGGTTGACTGTATGTCTCCTAAGGCCTTTAGGGTTTTGTTTGCTTCTTCTTATTGTCTAGTATTATTATTTATGTAATATTATTCTTATTTTTGTGGTTGATTAGATAATTAGAAATTTCATGATAAGATTTTGATAAAGCCCAAAATTAATTAGGAGACATTTAATTAGGGTGAGATAAGTACCTACAGAATGCGTTCTGGAACCTTTCTATCTCATAACCTAGCCCCCGAATCCAAATTTTGGTTTAAAGACTTGCCTTTCCTTAAAATATGGAGTCAATGTTTTATTGAAAATAAAATTTTTTTTATGATTTCCTTATTCCTTAAAAATAAGGTGGCGACTCCCAGTTTTTCTCAAACTCTTATCCTTTTTTCAAAAACCAATCTTGAGTGGGTAATAGAGAATGATAAATGAGTAGATAAAAGAGAAGGGGAAATAGAGAAGGATGATAA
>JAESVK010082233.1:16711-41491 GCA_017140935.1 Hamamelis virginiana
ATGCATATTTTGAAAAACTGACCATTGGATTAAATACTGTACTTTTGGATGTCTTTTTATGTCAAAAATCATGGTGATCTAATGTTAAAATTTCAAAATATAGATATGAAAAATTGTGAGCGCTTAAAACTATAAGAGTTTTTCTCAATGTCATTTCTAAGAAACCAACTGTTTAATCACTGTGAGTTTTGGTAGACATAACATGCATAAGTATAGTGTCTAATCTAACTATCAGTTTTTCATAATATGGATCCCACAATCATCTATGGGCTTCATACTTGCATAAACTTATATAAGCATATGTCGACTTGATCATTTATGTATAGAGGGAAATATATATGATCCTGTCATCATATGCTGACTTTCGCGAAAGTCAGCATGATGCCGATAGGTAATTATTAGGTACGTATTTTGAAAAACTGACCATTGGATTAGATATTATGCATATGTATGTCGCCCATAACAAAAATTATAGTGATCAAACGATCAGTTTCATAGATGTGTCATTAAAAAAACTGTGACAGTTTTTAGCGGTTAGATTATTTCACAGTCTGTATTTTGAGATGCTAGCATCGAATCTCTGTGATTTTTGACATACGTGACATCCATAGCAAGAGCATTTAATCCGACGTTCAGTTTTTCAAAATGCATATTTCACAATTAATTGAAAACCTCATAAATCAACATATGTGCACAAGATCGGGACTATATATAACTAGTCAGCATATGCTTATATATCTTATGTAAGCATGAAACTAATAGATAATTGTAGGATACATATTTTGAAAAACTGACTATTGGATTAGATATTTTGCTTATGCATGTCATGCATGCCAAAAATTATGGTGATCTAATGTAAACATCTCAAAATATAAACCAAAAAGACTATGACTGCTAAAAACTATCACAGTTTTCTCAATGGCATTTCTGAGAAATCGATTATTGGATCATTGTGATTTTTGGTATGAATGACATACATAAGTATGATATCTAATCCAACGATGAGTTTTTCGAAACATGTATCCCACAATTATCTACTATCTTCATGCGTACATAAACTTACATAAGCATATGCTAATTCGATTATGAAACTGATAGATAATTGTGGGATACATATATATTTTGAAAAGCTAACTGTTGGATCACAGTAATCTAACGACTGCTCATAAATGTCACTGTCACAAACTGATCATTTTCAATGGTCACAAACTGACAGATTTCAATGGTCACAGCTTTACATGGCCTGTATTTTAAAATGACGACATTGAATAACTGTGATTTTTGGCGTGTATTATATCAATAAAAGAGTATTTAATCCAACGGTTGACTTTTCAAAGTATATATTTGATGCAGACCGCATTGGGATTATGGCACAAGATTTTATGGAGTAGTTGGATAAGTAAAATCGGCCCAAATAGAATTAGGCAACCAGAGTGTTCTTGGGACAAAATCAGAAATCGGACTAGTAGGATTGGAAGTAGTTTGCGATGGAATTGTGCAAAAATTGATAGGTTGAATGGAAATGCCACTTTTAACCCAAATTCCTTCGTTTAGGCATTCAATTGAGCAAATTTGCTATTTTTTTGAAAGATTTTCCTTGTTAATTACTTTCTCTACAGAAGTCTGTTCGATGAACCGTTCTCCGTAGTGATCCTTGCTGCTTAAATTAGTAAATTTTGGTTATTTCGGCCGAATTAGGGTTTATAGGGTTGCTCCAAGTATAAGGTGGTGTTTGGCGCAACTTCCTACAAATGGAAGTTATTTTTGGAGAAGTGATTCCTAATATGAACTTTTTAAAAATGCATTCAGATAAAAATAGTGTTTGACAAATCCAAATTTTAAAAATCCTGTTGCATAAAAAAGTGTGGAAGTTATTCTTCCTACAAAAGTGAGTTTCAAAACACAACTTTTTTTACTTCTCGCAAATAAACTTCCAAATAACTGACTTTTTATAAAAGTCTATTTTGGAGAACTCACCAAACATATACATTTTTTTTTTTTTTCAAAAAGACTTTTAAGACTAAAAAATCCATTTGGACCCTCCCAATAAGCCGCCGGCTTGCATCATTATTATAAGTCTCTTTTTCCCTAAATTTCTTTCTTGTAAAGATTGAATTATAAATGCTTATTTAGGCATCAATATTCCACCATTAATTAAAAAGCCATGGTATGTTCATGGGATCATTCCAGTATATATGGAATGATTGATGGCTAGCAATCCCAACTAGTCCCAAGTACATATTGAGAATGTTTTGCGATAATCAAAGCGTAACAATGGAGGTTAGAAATTTTGATTTGAACAAAATCCACTAGTCATTAGGCCAGTCATTTCCCCACACCATTGCCATCAACTGCATGATGTATCATATTTACCCTTTTTTTCTTTTCATTTCCAATAACAAAGTGAGCACTATTGGATTCCTCAATCATGCTATGCCAGACAAGACAAATCAAACTAAAAGGAGACGGATCACACCAAAAAATCAAAAAACGAAAAACAAAAAATATTAATTCTGGAGAAGAAAGGGCGAAAAATAATAACACTTGTAACAAATAAATAGTAGACAATGTTTGAACTTGTTACAACCAAATATGAAGAAACTATCATATCTCAGACAAGAACCCTTCCTAATCAAAAGAAGTTGAATGACCCACTCATGCTTGGCAGCTAATAATAATAATAATTAGAAAAATTTACACATAAAGTAACGCGCGTTACTCTGGAAACGAACCCGCAAACCACGTACATGGCCACAAGTGTTGTTCCCATAGAAAAGCTATATATCCCAAATCAAACTCCTCAAAGAGGGAGGCAAATGATTCACGTACATAATATATTGTTAACATATAAGCCAAAAAGGCACATATTCTACTAATTAAAGTCAAACCAACAATGCCAGAATTAACCTCCAACAATCGCAGAATGTATACGTAGTAGTTTATTTATAGAATCCAGAAATCAGTAACTGTTGATTCGATACGATAAAATTCGGTTGAGGTAACATCACCAATTACTTCCATTTCTTGAACTTCCCACCACCATACATTCCGTGCTTCCCATGCTTGCCAAATTTCCCATGTTTGCCAAACTTCCCATGCTTGAACTTGCCGTGTTGCTGGTGGGAACCGTATCCATAGGGAGCACTGCCGTGTGCAAGATGGTGACTACCACCATGTGCCAGGTGCTGGGCACCATAAGCAGCTGCAGCTGCAGCAGCGCCCCCAGCAAGCATTCCCCCTACCCCAGATCCATGCCCTGTAACATTCAAAAAGATTCAGCAACTTATAGAATATCAATTGACAAACTCACTCCACCCATATCCTCCAAGGTAGTAAAAACATAACCAACAGATAAGCTCAGCACTGACCCAAGCCAGCGACAAATATCACAAGTTTAATCAGCTCATGACTAGAAGAAGAGTAGCTTCAAAGTCAAGAGGAGCGAAAAAAGTGGGTACTGGTTACCAACGATGTGGTCAATTAAAAACAAAGTGGAAATATTTCATCAACTCAAAACAATCCTTCATGTGGTGCAAAGTGTATACTACATTCATCAAATAAAACTAATATGGTATGATGAGTACCATCAAGATTTTTTATCATTAGTATTGCCATTGGAGAAGATTGGATAAATGTACTTGAAGAGCAGGGACAGTTTGCTACTCTATGAAAATCAACATCATTTGCTTATCTCACAATTACAATCGTAAAATTTGGCAACCATACCTGAATGATGCGAGGCAGATGGATAACCAGCTGGTTGGTATGCACCAGGGGGATATCCTGCTGGTGGGTAGCCTTGCGGTGGATACCCCCCTTGTGGTGGATATCCTTGGGGAGGATAGCCTTGTGGAGGATAACCTTGTTGAGGAGGATAACCTTGTTGAGGAGGATAGCCTTGCGGAGGGTAACCTTGTGGAGGGTATGCTCCATGTTGCGGAGGGTACTGTCCGGCATGATGATATCCAGCAGCACCATGAGCAAGTTGTGAAAAAAGCCCTTTGTCAGACTCATCATGCTTATCCTTTCCACCTCCCATTTTACTTCGCCGTGAAACTGATACTACCTAACTGACAAATATGAACCTGTTAGAAAAAAATATAACAACTCTAGAATTGCTATTTAATTACACAATTTCAACCAAACAAGTTTTTAAGGCAATAAATTACCCACGCCCAATGGCATCATGTTTCACTCTCTGTGTGATAAATATGATCTAGTGCAGCCAATCTCAATAAAATAAACTGAATGGACCAAACTATTTACCAAACAATTTACATTAGGATAAACTACATTTAATATTAAATAATTTCTTTTTACCAAACGATAGAAACCTACCTTAACCCCGAACCCACCCTAATTAGTCCCTAATATTAACAAATAGGTATCTATACATTTCTATACGCTCGAACCCAAAACTTCTCCCCTAAAAGTGGGGACACATGCCACTAAAACAATAGGTCATCGACTAATATTATACGATTGGAAGTCATCCCAAACCAACACGAACTTCTTGTTTTTTCTTTCTACTTTTCTCTTTCTAATTGTAAAATTTTAAAATATCTATAAATAACTATTATGTATTAAGGAATTCCAACTTTTGTGGGACTACTTTTTATTCTAAACCTCATTTTCCTTGATCCTAATTTCAGTCAAAATTGATTGAAGGGTGAACAATACATCAATAGTTGAAGACATTTCATGTTAGTTAGAAATCGAAATTCATTACCTCATCATCTGTCCCAACATATTCAAAAACCTATTTTTGAGTATCTCACCACTAACATACCTGCACACTGCGTATATCACCCCAGCAGCATTAAGTAAAACTAACAATACTTCCAAACGTGTTAGGTTCAGTCGGGTCTATTTCAACCAACTGCCATGCCACATGAACCATCCCGCTGTCACCTCTAGTAGTGGCAACCACATCTTTAAGTACATGGGAAAGCTTTCCCTGTTTTGAAAAAAGTTAACAAAAGTCTTCCTGTTTTGACAAAAAGAGATTTTGTCCTAGCTATGCCAAATAAATCCTGTCATGTTTTGACCAAAATTCTGCATTCTATTTGAAGATGTTCGCAATGACAAAATGGATGTCTTGCAAGCCCAACTAAAAGTATATGGTTTAATTCATCGAATTCAGACATCAAGAACCTTTTTCTTGTCTAAATAGGGAAGTAAAGAAAAAAAAAATCAAGTAAATTTTTTATTTGATGAATAATAGACTGGTGGATGAATTTATGCACAGTGGTTTCTCCTCATGAGACATTTTTCCTTTTCATAATATCCCAGACGTATAATATTCACCGATTCTTGAAAAACTAGGAGAAGTAATAAAAAACCTTACTCTGTTGACAACAAACAAATCCAATTCATATCTCAAAAAACTATGAGAATTGATCAAAATATCATTTATCTTATGGGGTACAAGATAAGAACAATAGAATATCAAACAAGAAAACATATAGTATACTATGCATCCTAGAGTCCAATCCAAGACCTTCCCCTAGACTCACAGGCGTGCATATCACATGATGAGGGCTATGTGAGAGAGATGCGGGAAGGATAGCACTGCCCAACATACAATAATCGGTATGTCTTTTCCTTTTGGTCTCTCTCTTTTTGGGTAAATTTCATATTTTGCCTTTAATATCTACCCATCCGTATTTGTAATAAAATGGAAAGAACGATCTAACAGAGACTTCTAGGTTTCAACAATTCATATATATATATATTGAATGCCGTAAAATAGGCTTGCAAAAGGTGAATCTGGAAAACGAGATCAGAATTTAAAGCAAAAAAGAGATGAGACTCAAATCTCAGAACCCTAAAATTCAATCAGTCAATCAATCAATCTCCTCTATCGTATAACAATTCAATTCCATGGCCACCAACATCATCAACAATATTACATACATATATATATATATATAAACATTGAAATAAAGTATGACGCATTGGAACAAGGTAACGAACAAGAGAGAGAAGTTTTTACCTGATTGGGTTATGAGAAAGCTGAAGGTGAAGATTGGTAGAGCGCCAAGTTTGTTGAAAACTGTGAGGAAGATAAGAGTAGAGAGATACGTGTATATATATATATATATATATATGGGTTTTCGATTCTTACTGATTCCACGCGTTATTTAAACGCTTCAATAACGCGTCTAAGCGTAAGGCTTGCATAGACACGTGGGTGATGGGTCAACTTCAAATACTTAATTCCCAAGATAACCATTCCACCGAGTTGCTTATTTAATTCGGAAATTATCAAAATTTGCTACAAGTAGGGGTGTGCGCGGGTCGGGTGAGGGCGGGTGGAGGATAAAACCGTCAACCAATCCGTCCTTGGCGGGTGGCTAATTCTCCCACCCGCCAACCAACCCGCCTATCTCAATAACCGGCGGATTGGTTAAATATCTGGCAGGTTTCAACCGGCGGGTTGGGCGGATTGAGCGGGTGAAGCATTACTATTTTTTTTTTATTTTTTTTTATAAACACCTAAAGTTCTTAAAATCTTTTTAACAAGCAAAAACACTTCAAATTCGTATATAATAATGCAATATTGTGTTATTTAGTAATTAAACTATAATCCAAACAATTCTTCCAATAGTAATAAACTAAAGTGCCAAAATAAATTGCCCTACAACAATAGAAGCTACTAACTAGCTAGATACGTAATAATAAATGTTTATTATTATTAAAAAATCTTACAAACTAACATATGGTTTCACATTCGAAATTGAAAGAATATCAAATCAAATAATTGCATATTCAAACTATCATAATAAACATTTCTAAAGAAATAAAAAACACTAACTTGCAAGCATATCCAATTAAGGTAAAATATAATGTAGTAATGAAATTTATTTTATATAAATATATTATTTATTTATATATAATTATTTGGCGGGTGGTGGCGGGTTTAGGGCGGGTTGTCACCTCTATACCCGCCAACCGACCCCACCCGCCAAAAATTCATCAAATCCACCCAACCCAACCCGCCTAACCATTGTAACCGCGGATTGCGGATGGGGTTGGGTCTGGCGGGTTGGGCGGGTTTTTGCACACCCCTAGCTACAAGAGACCTTCAAGGAGAATTTTTTCCTGCCATAAGTTTTAATAATTAGTTATTCATTTGTGCGTGTAAAGTCTCAAACTATTAAAATTACTTTTAAAAATAGCATATTTATCATTTTAGCAAATTGATGATATCTCATTAGATAAATTTTTTCTCTTTCATCTCCAATGAATCTCTCTTTAATTTTTCTTCTCATCTCTCATCTCTTTTTTTCTCTCTCCTCAAGTTACGCTATATATTAGGGATGATTTTCATTGCATTGATCATTTTGTATTTCTATCATCAATTCTTTTGAGAATAAATTTCACTGCACTAGAGATGATTTTTACTGCATCTTTGATGCAATTCTTATGATTATTACTGCATTTCTAATGCATTAGGTTATTTTTCACAACATATGTGATGTATTTCTTATGATTTTCATTGTATTTTGATGCATTATAGATCATTTTTAATGAATAAGGAGAGAGATTCGTGGGAGTGAAATTTAATTCATAGAGAGAGAACAATAGATGAGAGAAAGTGAAGATTGAGGATTGAAATTTTGTGACATATTTTTGAAAGAAAATAAATGAGAAAAAAAATGATAAAGAAGCTGAGAGGAATTAAAAACAGGAGAGATGTACGTAAGATATTTTTAGAATGAAATAAATGAGATGAAATAGAAATCCTCAAAGGTTTGGAATATTTTTAGTTAAATGTCAATTTTGTCTCCAAAAAGACTTTTGGCATGAAAGTATGCAACAAAATTGGCTAAAATGAGACTTCCTACCAAATTACCCTATTTAAGTTCATTTATTTTTCTTTTTTAATCATCTCCTAGATATATACTAAATTCAAGGAACACACCTAATACATGTATGAATACAAAATATCTAAATCATTTTTAGAAAACTATGTATTCACATATCTCTTTAGAGTTATATTCAAAATATGACTTCATATATCAAAATTTGCATAATAATAGTGATTGTGGCAAAACTTGGGGCCACCTATTTCTACTGGGAAAATGCTATATCTCCCAAAAGTGTATCCCAAATGATGTGGCGGATCATCCAATCCTTTTCTTTTTTAGCAATTTTTCTCTACATAATGAATGAAAGGTTATGATTCATATGGGATGCTTTTTGGGAACAATTTTTTGGGATATATAGCATTACTATTTCTACTGTAGTCACTTCTAATACGAAAATTTTGCTTATCATCCTATCACCTCTCAAGTGGAATTTTGAGCTCTAAAAGTAGTTTTAAGAAAACTTATATATGCAAATGGGCCCAAAGAATAAAAAAAAATATATATATATATTTAATTTTGAAAAGATAGTTACTAGAGAGTGAGAGAGAAAATTAAAATAGAATGCTTACAAAAATAAGTCACGGCCTCATGGGTGGTTTGAGAATTATATAAATCTTTTGAATAGTGGTTTCTATTAAACATAAAGTTGATAAAAAAAGGGGGAAATTGGCCAAAGGTTCTTATTTAGAAGATTTTCATGCCAAAAGTCATCTCAAAAGAGCTTTCATGCCAAAAAGACTTTTGGCATGAATTGGACGAAAATACTCCTCCTTCCCCAAATAACCATCAATGCCACCTACACCCTAATCCAGAATTCATTACACCAGAACCCGAGTTCCCTACGCCGGACCCCCAAGTTCACTATGCTAGAAATGTCACTATGCTAGAAATGCATTTCACTAAGCCGAACCCCCGAATTCATTACGCCGGAAATGCATTTCATGAAGTCGGAAAATACATTTCATTATGTCGAAAACGCATTTCACTATGCCGAAAAAAAAATTTCTTTATTTTTCCTACATTTTCCCAGCAACCAAACAAAAGTTTTTACTTTAGTTCATTATGCCGCGTTTCACTACATTGGAATTCCAAGTTCACTAAGCTAGAACCGGATTCAATTATGCTTGGGAAAAAAAAAGATTTCTTTCTTTTTCCTACATTTTGCCAGAACAAAACCAAAAAATTAACATAAAAAATATTTTTTTCCTACATTTTAGTTCACTATGCTAGAAAAGATTAAAAGTAAAAAGAAAAAATGTACACTACCATTTAAGTCACAAATAGACACAAATATCTACCAAAAGTGTACACAACCATTTCCCATTTCTTATTTCTTTTATCTTCATCTTCTTCAAAAGAGAGAAAGAGAGGAGGGTGTTAGGTTTTATTTTCATGTGTTGGTTAATTTCGATTTCCAAAACACAAATCTAGTTGTATTGGTTTAGATCTTTTGTTTAATCTATAAGCCATCTAGCATCGAAGAGGTCAAGATCAAGTTTACTTGAAAAATATTTGAAGATCAAGATTGGAGCTTGCTTGATTCGTTGTTCAAATCTCTCGATTCCTTTATATGATGGTAAGTGGACTTAGAATCTAGGTTTTCATAGACTTTAGGTGATTTTAGAATAAGTTTAACCTAGGTGTTTATATGAATTTAGATGGTTTAACATGTTCAAAGTTTATAGGAATGGTTTACAAGTGAAAATTGGTCAAATATAGTTGAAAATAATTTTTTTGAAAAATCCTGAAAATCCAGTCAAATTGGATCGATCTGGGTTTTTTAGTAGGATCGATCCAAGGTTCAGAAAGGTCTGGATCGATCCAACTCATTAACAGTTCGGAAAAACTCTTTTTTTTTTTTTTTTTTTTTTTTGCAGATTTTGATTGATTTTGACATATACCAACTCCAACATGACTAGGAAATTTTTTTAGGCTTATAAATAAGTTGATTTAGCCTATTTTACATGTGTGGAGAATTATTGATTCATCTTTAACCTAAAATTGATAAACCTTGGCCTCCATAGTATGCAGCACCTTCTTCACGGTGCTTAGCTTCTAGTTGCACGTCTTTCTTCTCTTTTTGATCTACGATCTAGAAAGATTGTAAACCACACCCAATTTTTTTTAGAGGGATTCAAGGGACCGAATCTCTCATTGTGTTAGCCTTGGAGGATCTCCAAGGTGGTTGGATTTAGTCGGTGCAATTTCGGTGGTTGTTGTTAGTTACGGTGTAACGTACTATTGGTACGTTGTGGGTTGTGAAGATGTATCATGGAGCTCGGTACATGGTGAAAACTGTGCTCGTTTGTGGACTCATTCGTGAAGAAGCTTAAAGACAGCATGAACTACTTGGCTTGTGGACTCAAATGTTGGGTTGTAGTGTCAGAGTCATGTAAGTTGTCTTTTTCATAGTGCTTCCATTCTTCCCTAGGTTTTTTACCCTGTTGGGGTTTTGCTCATTAAATATTTATGTTCTTATTTGTTCTTTACTTTTCCGCTGTATATAGTTGCTAATTAAACACATATATTAATTAGGGCTAATTGGTTAATTAAGTATGTTAGCCCTATTGCTTCAATCCATTATTGATAAATGTCTTATTCCACCCCATTGTATAATTTTGATGATAACAAACATTAAAGCATGATTATGCATACAAATACTTGGTCGAACATATTCCATCTATGACAAATCCCTTGTTTGGCTTCTCTTATATATATATATATATATATATATATATATATATTGGCTATTCTTGTTTATATCTCTTGTATCCATGATTCTTGTATGTATTATCCTCCTTATCCATACTTGTAAGAATCAAGTTTTGAACTTTTCCATAAATTGAGGTATTCAAGATGAAGTATTGCTCAAGCCAATGATCAAGCCTAGCCTAGCACAAGATGAAGACTTTTTAAGATCTCAAGTGTGAAAACTTTATTTGTATCTTGTATTTTTGCTTATGAGTTATTCTTGTGAATCTCTCAAAAAGGATAAGACTATGTTTGGCTTAAGTGAAAAATGACCTCTAGACCTTGTTTTATCTTGGGAAAATATTTTTGATTGGTCAAAACTTTTTCTAAATAACCTTGGGCTATTTTCAAATCAAAGTGTAGCTTAAAATTCATGAAAATTGTTTTATGGCCTGCCTTGGTCGACTAACCCTCCTTGACTAGTCGACTAACTGCAAGGCAGTAAGCTTGTTTCATGAAAATCTAAGCTAGTCGACTAAACCTTGGTTATTAGTTGATTAACTGTTTTTTAGTCGACTAACCCTTAGTCATTAGTCGACTAATAGTGCCCAGATTTCAAATATTGTATTTTTACTTCTTTAGTCGACTAATCACTTTGACCTAGTCGACTAATCGACTCTGAACTCATTTTGTAAGTGTATTTAAAATGCTCTAGTCGAGTAATCAATTAGTCTTAGTCGACTAAGGTTTGCTCTGTAACTTATAACGGCTAGTTTTTGGAAACAAAACGGCTATATTCTCTACACCAACAACTATTTTTGTTAGAGAGCATTTAAATACCACTTCAATGAGTCTTGGATGAGTTAGTCAATCACTCAAAAACATATTGAAACACACTTATACTCAAATCCTTGTTTAGCTCATCATTTTGTGTGTGATTCTCATATTGGGATTCATTCTCTCTCTTAAGCCATTATTAGTTCTTGATTCTTGAGAGATATCAGTAAGTGCTCATTTTGTAATCATCTACTCTTGAAGGAGCTAATCTTTGTATACTCATTTATTCATCTAGTAAACTTGTGAGATTGTAAGGGTTGTGTGAGAACTCTTGTGGGTGAGTGTCTTCTACCTTTGAAAGAAGACAACTTGTAAATGTTTCTCTACCTTGAAGGAGTGATCCATAGTGGATTGTGAAATCCTCAAGACGGGGCTCTTGAGGCATGGATGTAGACGGAGATCGAACCATGTTAAAATCTTGTGTTTGAATCTCTTTAACTCTTCTCTTGCATTTATGTTTATTCACTTGTTTTTATATATATATATTGATTAGTTGTGATTCATATTTTATATTTCATTCATCTTCAATCAAAATTTTGAACCAAAATTTTAAATTGGATTTTATTTCATAAAGTTTGCTATACTCTATTCACCCCTCTCTAGAGTATAATTTATGGGCAACAATTGGTATCAGAGCAGATGCTCTATTTTTGAAAATCTTGTTGAACAAAAGATCATGGCAAACTTTCATGGATCAACCTTTTGTAAAGGTCATGCTATTGACCAACCTCCACACTTTGATGGCAAAAATTATGTATTTTGGAAAAATAGAATGAGTGTTTTTCTCCAATCTCAAAATTTTAAAATGTGGCTCATTGTTTGTGGACAATTAAATCTTCCTACACATCGTATGGATGAGTGAACTGAAAATGAACAAAATATCTTTCATCTTGATAGTTTGGCCAAACAATTTTTACTTCAATCTCTTTGTGAAGATGAACTCATGCTTGTTTATAATTGTGAAACAGCAAAACGAATTTGGGATGAACTTGAGATTATTCATGATGAAAATTTACAAGAGAAAAGATCCAAAATTCGATTGCTTGTTCATGAATATGAAACATTTCACACGAATCATAATGAATCAATTGTTCAAATGAATATTCGTTTTAATTGTCTCATTAGTCATTTGGAATTTTTTGGAAGAACATATTCTAATGAATCTCTAGTAGGAAAATTTATCATGTCTTTATATAGGGAATGGGAACCAAAAGTCACCTTCATTCTAGAAGCTTATGACATCTCAACTCTTAGCATGGAGGAACTCATCAATTCTCTTCTACAACTTGAAGTCTATTTGAGAATGAATGATGTTGAAGAAGTAATAAATCCTCCAATGTTCAATTATACTCAAAATGCCTTAGTCAATGATCATGATGAAATTGACATAGAGAATGAGGAAGTCAATGATGATGGTGATGATGAAGAAAGCCTTCAACTCACTCCTATGTCCATCACCTATTCATAAAGTGAATCTAGCATGTCAACTTCTAAATCTTGCAAACCTTGTTTTGGAAGTGGTCACAAGAGAAGGTATTGCCCCTTACTCTCAAATATATATTCACTTGATTTGAAAGATGAAAATGAGGACAATTCCCAAGCTTCCACCTCCTTTGACAATGGAAACAATCAATATGACCATGGTTGACCTCATTAATGAAAATGGGTAAGAAGACCAACCTTGGTTGGCAATTGGTAAGAATCTCTTTTACTTTTCAATTATTATTGTTGTGCTACTATTTGCTATTTATTAGTACTTTTTACTAACCTCTTGTTGACTAATAGTTGTTTTAATGTGGTTTTGAAGCAAATAGATAAGTGCTCTCTCATTATAATGCTTGCTCATTTGCATTCATATTATTTTCAAGAAAAATCAACTTGAGGAACAAATATGATGTTTCAAAAATCCTATTTTTGTGCGTTGAAAAATTGGGTTAATTTGGAAGTGATTAAACTGTGAAAAATCAATTTTTGATGTCCTTAGTCGACTATGCATCTCTTCCCTAGTCGACTAATGAAGAAATTTTTCAAAAACAAAATGAATGGATTTTATTAGTCGACTAACACTTGTGGATTTAGTCGACTAACCGAAAATTTTCAAAATGGTTTTAGTCAAAACACGATTAGTCGACTAACCACTGCTATCCTAGTTGACTAAAGAACTTGGCTTTCAAACTGTTTTATTAAAAACACGATTAGTCGACTAACCAAGCCAGTCTAGTCGACTAAGGGTTCTGGAAATTTTTAAATGGCTTCTGTATTGCAGTTAGTCGACTAAACAAGGGTGACTAGTCGACTAAGAAGCTTCCTAGTCGACTAATTACATGTCCAGTCGACTACTGCAACACGACCCTGTTTTATTTTCTCGAAAATCGTTCATTTTCTCTTACTCCTTTCTCTATCTTCTTCGTATTTTCTCGGAAAAACTTCTTCCAAACCCTAACCCTAACTCTCCAAAACCCTCTCAAGTTACTTTTAAACTCTTATCCATTATTTCCATTTGAGCATTAATCTTCACAGCTTCAATGGCACCCAAGAAGTCCGTACCCATCAACCGTTCTCATGGTGAGGGCTCTTCAAGGGCTCCTAGAGGCTTGAAGGGAAAATGAAAGGCCACTGAAGAGGTTCCTAGCCATGCTCCATCATTCCAGCCTTACTCGGATCTCTTCTTCTCCAAGGAATGCGAGAAGACCTTCGTCAAAGACCACACGAACTGTTGTAACGGGTAAAAGTGTTCTCCAAAATTTTCTCAAATCCTTCTTTCCATTTGTATATGCTAAATTTAGAGATATTGGATGGATAAATTTAATTGAGTTAGCAAGACCCACATGTCAAACGTTGGTTAGACATTTCTATGCAAACTTGAGTGTTGGGAAGGGAGCGATAAATTCCTATGTTAAAGGGGTCATATTATTTTTGATAAAGAAAATTTAGCAAACCTTTTGGGTATTCCAACCAATAATATTAAATGGTTTACAAATGAATATTACCCAATCAAAAGTGGAAATTTTCCATGGTTGGATGCCATTAGGCTTATTTGCGGAAACCCCAACATGGAATTACATAATTTCAATCGCACCACCACTTCCCAACTCACTCTTGATAGCAAAATCATTCACTCCATTATAGCCCACAACATTATGCCCAAATCTGGTAGTTACTTATATGTTTCTGATTGGCATATTTTTCTAATATGGGCTGTGTTGATGGGTGAACAAATTGATATTTCTTATTTAATTATTGATCAAATTCATACTGTTGCAACCATCCATACCTCTACTTATCTTATGGAATGCTTTTGTCCCAATTATTTTCTATGTTTGGTGTGGATGTGATTACGGAGGCGGATATAGTGGTTAATGATCCCTCCAAGGACTCTATCACATTTTGTGAAACCACTTTAGTGAAAATGGGCTTCAAATGGCTAGCGGATGAGAAAATGTGGATTGAGGATGCTACTAAAGTGAACAAGAGAAGAAGGAAAGTTGCTGCCCTTCCTCAAGCACAAGAAGCAGAGCCTCAAGACCCCTATGAGCATTTATTGCATCGTTTCGATTCTTTTTCTATGGGAATTCAAGACCAAATTCACTCTCTTAGGCAGAGAATGACTGATGAGTTCCGTGATATTCGGGAAAAGCTACACTTGGAACCATATATGGAGGAAGTTCCGGCGGATAATGAATCGGTTGACCCTTCTCTTGATCCTCACCTTGATGCTCCTCTAGATCCGGCCTTTGATCCCAACAACTATGTTTAGTTGTTTTTATCTCTTCTGGCTACTTGTCTCAAACGATTTCCTTTAGTTATATTTTGCTTATGTTCTAATACCTTAGTTTTATAACTCTTACTAACTCTATTGGTTTAATTACTTAGTTAATCTTTTGTGACTTGAACATCTTGGTTGGTGAACATATTATTTTGGATATGATTATGCTTAACAATGCCGTATGATTATTACATGCTACATCCTTCTTGTTAACATCTTGTTTGGATATATTGAAATATCTATGGTTATAATTCTTTTCATCTTTTGAATTGTGTTTGAATTTTTGGTATTTCCTTACATCTTCCCTCACATCCTTGATGGATACCTTGATTGTTTGCTTTAATCATTTCCTTCCTTTTGGGAATGATTAAAACCTCTTGTATCCTACAATGATATGTTGAAAAGATGACATCTTGATTATCCCTAATTTTTTTTTAAGATAATGGTATCCTTCTTTGAAAATTACTTTAAAATAAAGTTAAACTTTCTTTCAAACTCTTTATCTAGTTTAACTTGTTTTTGGATATCATGACTCTACATTATTGATTTTTGGATGACATTGCTAATCTTTAGTTTATTCTACAAACTGTTTTGGGACTGTAAAATGATTTAGGAATGATTGCTACAAGTTAACAATCACATTTTCTCATTCTTAACATGTTTGTATGTAAACTTTGGTTTATGCTAATCAAATATCATTTTTTTTTGGGATAATCTTATGTAATGTTTTGTTTCTAGTCTCTTACGAGATTCTTTTGTAATATGAATTGCCATTTTTGAATACTATTCTTCTTCTATATTTGAACTCTACCATTTCTAGTTGTTGGTTTATTGATTTGTTTTAAAATCTCCTTGAAAACCCTACTTAGCATAATTTTTACCATCATCTTTTCTCAAAACTTAGTTAAAAGTACTAATTTGAGGGGGAGCTTATGCTCTTACGTGTTTACTCTCTAAATTAGTATGTTTCATTTCAAAAATAGAGGATAAGTTATTTTCAAAAACCTTGCACTTTTTAAGGGGGAGATATTTGCATATTCTTGGCATCTTTTTGTTGACGCCAAAGGGGGAGATATATGTATAATGTTCAAGGTTATTGGTATATATATGCATAATATGAGTAAATATGCACAATGAGATGGGGATGACTCACTTATGGATTTATCACCTACTATATGCAAATAGTTAAATGATTTTAGTATCCTTTCTTATGCATATAGTTAGGGGGAGCTATAAATCCTTGTTAGTAAGTTCTTTGTCATGTGCAAAGTTTACTCAATGTTTGTCATCAACAAAAAGGGGGAGATTGTTAGCCCTATGGCTTCAATCCATTATTGATAAATGTCTTATTCCACCCCATTGTATGATTTTGATGATAACAAACATTGAAGCATGATTATGCATACAAATACTTGGCCGAACATATTGCATATATGACTAATCCCTTGTTTGGCTTCTGTTATATATATCTATTGGCTATTCTTGTTTATATCTCTTGTATCCATGATTCTTGTATGTATTATCCTCCTTATCCATACTTGTAAGAATCAGGTTTTGAACCTTTCCATAAATTGAGATATTCAAGATGAAGCATTGCTCAAGCCAATGATCAAGCCTAGCCTAGCACAAGATGAAGACTTTTTAAGATCTCAAGTGTGAAGACATTATTTGTATATTGTGTTTTTGCTTATGACTTATTCTTGTGAATCTCTCAAAAAGGATAAGATTATGTTTGGCTTAAGTGAAAAATGACCTTTAGACCTTGTTTTATCTTGGGAAATTATTTTTGATTGGTCAAAAATTTTTCTAAATAACTTTGGGCTATTTTTAAATCAAAGTGTAGCTTAAAATTCATGAAAATTATTTTATGGCCTGCCTTAGTCGACTAACCCTCATTGACTGGTCGACTAACTGCAAAGTAGTAAGCTTGTTTCATGAAAACCTAAGCTAGTCGACTAAACTTTGGTTATTAGTCGACTAACTGTTTCTTAGTCGACTAACCCTTAGTCATTAGTCGACTAATCGTGCCCAGATTTCAAATATTGTATTTTTACTTCTTTAGTCAACTAATCACTTTGACCTAGTCGACTAATCGACTCTGAACTCATTTTGTAAGTGTATTTAAAATGCTTTAGTCGACTAATCAATTAGTCCTAGTCGACTAAGGTTTTCTCTGCAACTTATAACGACTAGTTTTTGGAAGCAAAACGACTATATTCTCTACACCAACAGCTATTTTTGTTAGAGAAAATTTAAATACCACTTCAATGAGTCATGGATGAGTTAGTCAATCACTCAAAAACATATTGAAGCACACTTATACTCAAATCCTTGTTTAGCTCATCATTTTGTGTGTGATTCTCATATTGAGATTCATTCTCTCTCTTAAGCCATTATTAGTTCTTGATTCTTGAGAGATATCAGTGAGTGCTCATTTTGTAATCATCTACTCTTGAAGGAGCTAATCTTTGTATACTCATTTATTCATCTCGTAAACTTGTGAGATTGTAAGGGTTGTGTGAGAACTCTTGTGGGTGAGTATCTTCCACCTTTGAAAGAAGACAACTTGTAAAGGTTTTTCTACCTTGAAGGAGTGATCCATAGTGGATTGTGAAATCCTCAAAACGGGGCACTTGAGGCATGGATGTAGACGAAGATCGAACCACGTTAAAATCTTGTGTTTGAATCTCTCTAACTCTTCTCTTGCATTCTAGAGTATAATTTCTGGGCAACAAAGTCTATTTTAGTAATTCTAAGTAATCCTAATTTCAAGAGACTCGCATCCTTGAAATTTCAGAGAGGAAAAGAGATAGAGAGAGCAGTGGTAAGATATCCCCACCATCGAGTTCCTGATCGTGCCAGACTAGAGAGGTTATTCTCAGTTAACAATCAAGATTTAGAAATTTATAAAGAACCGCATTTTAACCTCAATTCAATTGAATATGGTAAGCACGAGTGTCAATCTGTAGGGAACTAATTATGGTAAAAATAGAAATATGCTTGAATCTAATCCTAATTAAAGAACGATTTCAAAGTTGATTGGTTGGTAATTTGGGCTTCAATGAATCTTAAAGCAAAATGCTTAAACTATTGACAAAACAAGCAAGGAAGATTTAACCGATGGTAGGACAACAACTTGGGTAAGGAATTCGTTTGAAAAATGTTTTATACATTTGAATAATGCAAATACACATTTTCTAGCATTTATGTATAGTGGTTCTTTCAACTACAAGAAGGAATCACCAAGAGTATGATAAATTGTGGATTTAACATCCTTATCCTTAGAAGGCATGGATTGTCATACAAGGCATGCACAACCCATCCTAATTAGGTTTAAGTATGCTAGATCTAACATTTACATCGATTAAACACCATTGTATATTTGATATAATTGCAATCACAGAAATACAATAATATGTTGGAGATATGCCCTAAAACCAATCCTAAAGAGCATATCAATTTCATATTATAATTATAGGAAGGTTACAACTTCTCTTGTATTTAATTATACATGATAAGGTCCATGAGTAAATGATAGAGAAATATATAAATCTCAAGATGTTGAGACAGGGAGACTTATATTTCTCACACACATTTATTCTAAATGGTTCTTACTTATAGGTTTATCAAATTGGACATTTATAAACCACTAAGAGTAGCACAGTTTTAACTAGCTCCAATGGGAGGATAAGTAATCTTTCCTATCTGTGTATTGACACTATAGTTAATCTGTGGGTGCATGTTAGAGAATATGTACACTGAACATGATCTACAAGAATATTCTTATAGAGTTTTAAGTCAAAAGAATATTCTTATGTTACGTCCATCGATTGGTAATCTTTAGACCTGAGACATCAGAGTTATCTTGTGCATAGGTTACTAGAGTTTGATAGTACTTCATACATCTTTAACCATCAGGATGTAATCGGTACTCATTGGCTCTAGTGAGTTATGCATGAAGATGAGTGTGCAATAAGGAATCATCACTCTCACTTTGATGAGAGAGGATGTTAGGTTTTGTTCACAAAGATAATTCTCATATTTAATCTCTGGCCAGAGTGATAGGTGAACTGTGAAAGAGTTTCATCGGGTTCATCTTATTGAGATGATATTTTGTGGGACATATAACAAGTTGTTAAGATATGGGTTTGTTTTATAACCATACTTGATTATCTTAATAGTGACATTAAGGGATGAATGATTAAGTAATATGAATGGTTTATTTAGTTTTACTATTCACCCATACCTAGGGTACATCATAATATGTTGCTAGAGGTCACACATGACTAGTGAAGGCCTAATGATAAGTGTTATCATTGAGGGCAAAATTGTAATTAATTCTAATTGAACCTTAAAATAGAAAGTTTCTATTTTTGGAGACATGAGATGTCCCGGTCCACTATTAGGTTGGGGTGAACCCAAAGGGTCACACACATAAAGGACACAAGAGAGCCCTTTAATTTAAGAGAGGGGTAAGTTTCTAATTTATGTAACTTAAGGGGTCTCTTTAATTAATAGTTAATTAAGGAGGACTAAGTTGCACAATTAGAAACCCTAGTATTTGCCTATAAATACAAGGGGATGAGTGCATGCTAGCACTAAGTCCACTTAACCTTAAATTAGAAGAAAGGCAATCATCAAACCCTAGCTAGGGCCGTAACCTAGGAGCTTTCTCCCTAGGGCCGTGATTCTCTCTCTCATTCTCAAGCTTGGTTTGATCAAGAGTTGATCAAGTGCAAGAAGATTAAGGAGTTTTGTGTTCGTGTGGATACCTTGGAGGCTTCATACACTTTAAAGCTTGGATTCGATTTCAAAGTTTCATCAAAAGGCATCAAGTAAGTATGATTAAATTGTTTAATTAATCTTCTTGCTTTAATTCATGATCCTATGCTTGTGCTTGATTCTTGGGTGGATTGTGATGATGGATTCATATTTGTAAAAAGTTTTATTGTATGTTTATTCCACTACGAATCCAATGGTCACAACCTTTCAGTGGTATCAGAGCCAACTCAAGCATGATAATAAGTTATTTGATGGCTTTGGATGGTTATAATTAATTAAAATCAAATAAACTAGGGTTTTGGAAACCTATATAGAATTCGGCCATGAGGGTTCTTGATGAATCCTTCTTTTGTTTTAATTAAATGGCAACTAGGGTTTTGTAAAAATCCTAGATAGGCTCACGGCCACCTTGGGGATTGTCCCTTATAGGTTTCGGCCGTGGGGTTTTATCCCCTTTGTTGTTTGGCTTTTAGGGTTTTGATAAAAACCCTATACTTGTATTTGACCCTCTCTCCCTCATCTCCTATGATTTTTGGCCACTAGGGTTTTCCAAACACTAGTTGGTTCTTGTATTGGTTATCATATGATTAGGGTTTTGGAAGCCCTATGATGAATGGCCACGATTGAATATTGAGGTTTTTGAAACCCTAGGATAATTACATTCTTCTTTTGGAAACTTATTGTTTTTAGAAACTAGGATAAATCAAAGCTTGGTTTTAGAAACCCTAGCTTGATTTTTGGCAACAATGGTTTTAGGAAACCCTAGGGACTCACAGCCATAGGGGTTTACACCCTTATTCAAGTCGATAATTAGGATTTTTGTACCCTAATAATTTTTGTTTGCATTCTTAATTATTTGAAGGGTTAATTCCGTTTTAGTACCATCAACCTTATATTGATTTTCAATCCAGGCCACAAACTTTTTTTAGCCTCGATTTAGTGCCAAATTAAAAGTTTAGGTTTCAATTTGAGCCACATCGTGACTCCGTCAGTCAAAATTGACAGAACATCTTTTGTGGCAATGAGATGGCATCTCAGTGCCACGTGTCATGACATGTGTTAGTGCTACGTTAGCATTTAGTGCCACGTGTCAAACCCACTTTCCTAAAAAAAAATCACGTGCTCATTAGAAAATCCAATGGGTTAATTATGTTTTAGTACCTTGAACTTTATACTTGGTTTCAGTTTGGTCCATAAACTTTTCAACTAAAGCAATTTTAGAACAACTTTAAAAATCTAAAAAAAAAAAAAAAGGTTAAAATTTTTTTAAAAAAATTAAGGGTTAAATCACAAAACCTCCCCTTAGAAGGCTTGTAACTTCTTTGTTTCAAAGCCAATTTGAGTGATTCAAGTTACTATGGAAAGCTCATGCATCGTACTTTGGCACTAGTAAGGTGTTATACAACACCTTCCTCAAAATCTCATAGTAAAATAATGTTGGAGATATGCCCTAAAACCAATCCTAAAGAGCATTTCAATTTCATATTATATTAATTAGAATGCATAACTTGTCTTGTATATTTAAATATATATATATGATAAGGTCCATGAATAAATGATAAGAGAAATATGTATCTTAAGTTGTTGAGATGGGGAGACTTATATTTCTCATACATATTTATTCTAAAGAAGTTCTTGCTCATAGGTTTATTAAAGTAGACGTTTATAAACCATTAAGAGTAGCACATATATAAACTAGCTCCAATGGGAGGATATGTAGTCTTTTCTATCTGTGTAGTGACACTATAGTTAATCTGTGGGTGCATATTAGAGAATATATATATTGAACATGATCTGTAAGAATATTCTTATGGAGTTTAAGTCAAAAGAATATTTGTATGTTACGTCTATTTATTTGGTAATCCTTAGACATGAGGCACCATAGTTATCTTGTGCATAAGTTATTAGAGTTTGATAGTATCTCGTACATCTTTAACCATCAGGATGTAATCGGTACTCATTGGCTCTAGTGGGTTATGTATAAAGGTAAATGAGTGCGCAAGAAGGAATCATTACTCTCACTTTGATGAGAGAGAATGTCAGGATCAGAGTTTGTTCACAAAAATAATTCTCAATTTGAATCTCTGGCCAGAGTGATAGGTGCACTGTGAAAGAGTTTCATCGGGTTCATCTTATTGAGATTATATTTTTTAAAACATATAACAAGTTGTTAAGATAGGGGTTTGACTTATAACCATACCTAATTATCTTCACAATAACATTAGGGGATGAAGGATTATGTAACATGAAGGGTTCATTTAGTTTTACTATTCACCCATACCTAGGGTACGTCATGATATGTTGTTAGAGGTCACTCATGACTTGTGAAGGCCTAATGATAAGTGTTATCATTGAGGGCAAAATTGGAATTGTTCCAATTAAACTATAAATAGAAAGTTTCTATTTTAGGGAACATGAGATGTCCCAGTCCACTACTAGGTTGGGGGAAACCCAAAGGGTCACACACAATATGGACATAAGTGAGTTCTTTAAGTTAAGAGAGGGGTAAGTTTCTAAAATAGTAGCTAATGGGGTCTCTTTATTAATTGTTAATTAAAGAGGGCTTTAGTTGCAATTTAGAAACTCTATTACTTGCCTATAAATACAAGGGGAAGGGTGCATGCTAGCACTAAGTCCACTCCCACCCTAAATAGAAGAGAGGCAATCATCCAAAAAAGAACCCCATAGGGCCATGAGCTTGCTTGCTCTCTTTTGACCGTGATTCAACCTCTCTCCCTCTCTAGTTTGATTTGATTCAAGAGTTGAATAAGTGCAAAAAGCTTAAAGGGTCTTGTGTTCATGTGGATTCCTTGGGAGCTTGGATTTGAGTTCGAAGTTTCAATCAAAGGCAATCAAGTAAGTATGTTAATTTGTTTAAATACTTGTTCTAGGTTTATATTCATGATCATGTAAAACCCTAACTTAACAATTATACCGACCATTCTGAGTAGGTTGACACGTGTCAAACTGAAGATACGATATGTATTGCTCATTCATATTTCCATACTCAGGATAGAAGAAATATATTATAGCAATATGAATAGATAAAAATCAAGACTGTCCAAAACACTGCTAAATCCCCAAAGCACTTGCGTAGAGTTCCCTACAGCCGAACCTTTACAAAAAGACATGTGAATTTGATGTATAAAACACAGAGTAAGCTTTTGTATACTCAGTAGAAATATTATCCTCAACTAATAATAATAATACCGATGCAAGAATTATTTCAGAAATAATAATATTCAACATTTATAAACCATTTATAATTCCAGAGTGGGCTTTCGTATTTCGTAAACCAATTCCATCCAAATCAAAATCCCATTGTCTCTAGAGAGTATTACAGAAGCTTCTTCTCAAGCTAACAAGCCCCCAGCTGTTAGAGATATGCCCTAAAACCAATCCTGAAGGGCATATCAATTTCATATTATATTAATAAGAAGGTATAACTTATCTTGTATATTTGTAAATATATATGATAAGGTCCATAAATAAATGATAAGATAAATATTCATCTCAAGTTGTTGAGATAGAGAGACTGATATTTCTTATAAACATTTATTCTAAAGTGTTCCTGCTCATAGGTTTATTAAAGTGGACTTTTATAAACCGCTAAGAGTAGCACAGATTTAAACTAGCTCCAATGGGAGGATAGATAGTCTTTCCTATCAGTGTAGTGACACTATAGTTAATCTGTGGCTGCATATTAGAGAATATGTACACTGAACATGATTTGCAAGAATATTCTTATGGAGTTTAAGTCAAAAGAATATTCTTATGTTACGTCCATTCATTTGGTAATCCTCATACTTGAGGCACCATAGTTATATTGTACATAAGTCATTAGGGTTTGATAGTATCTCATACATCCTTAACCATAAGGGTGTAATCGGTACTCATTGGCTCTAGTGGGTTATATATGAAGGTAAATGAGTGCGCAAAAAAGAATCATCACTTTCATCTTTGATAAGAGAGAATGTCAGGGTTCGTTCACAAAGATAATTCTCAGTTTGAATCTTCGGCCGAAGTGATAGGTGAATCGTGAAAAGAGTTTTCATCGGGTTCACCTTATTGAGAATTATATTTTGTAGAACATATAACAAGTTGTTAAGATAGGGCTTGACTTAATAACCAAGCCTGATTATCTTGATAGTGACATTAGGCGATGAAAGATTAAGTAACATGAATGGTTCATATAGTTCTACTATTCACCCACACCTAGGGTATGTCATGATATGTTGCTAGATGTCACTCATGACTAGTGAAGGCCTAATGGTAAGTGCTATTATTGAGGGCAAAATTGGAATGTTCTAATTGAACCATAAATATAAAGTTTCTATTTTGGGAACATGAGATGTCCCGTTCCACTACTAGGTTGGGGTGAACCCAAAGGGTCACACACAAAAGGACACAAGAGAGCTCTTTAATTAATGAGAGGGGTAAGTTTCTAATTTGTGTAACTTATGTGGTCTCTTTTATTAATAGTTAATTAAAGAGGACTAAGTTGCAATTTTAGAAACCCTAGTATTTATCTATAAATACAAGGGGATGAGTGCATGCTAGCACTAAGCCCACTTAACCCTAAAAATAGAAGAGAGGCACTCATCACCTTCACTCCCACCCATGTGGCTGTGACCTAGGGGCTTCCCATGGCCGTGATTTGTCTTCTCTCCCTCTCTAGCTTGGTTTTGATCAAGTGTTGATCAATTGCAAGAAGGTTCAAGGGTCTTGAGTTCGTGTGGATACCTTAGAGGCTTCATACACTTTGAAGCTTGGAGGATGCGATTTGAAGTTTGTAAAGGCAAAACAAGTAAGAATTTAAATTGTTTAAAT
>JAESVK010082234.1:0-11733 GCA_017140935.1 Hamamelis virginiana
TAGGATTTCTGACTTGCACGCCACACAAATTGAATTGGCTTAAAAGTCTGGAATTTCTCTTAGGTCTGCATATGAGTTACTTGGTAGAGAAGTTGGAGGAAGGCAATGTCTTGGTTTCACCAAACAAGCCCAGAAGAATTACTTGAGTAGAAGACAAAAGAACTTGGCATTTGGGGAAGCTGGTAGCATATCCAAATACTTTTAAAAGCAAGCAAACGAGAATCCCTCATTTTACTCCGATGTCCAATTTGACAATGCGAAATTAATTACAAATATTTTTTGGGCTGATGCAAGGATGATCACAGATTATGGTATATTCAATAATGTGGTGAGTTTAGATACAACTTCTAAGATAAATAAGGAACATAGGCCATTTGTTGTTTTTGTTGGCTTCAATCATCACAGGAAATTGTAGTGTTTGGTGCTGCACTAATGTACAGTGAGATTGCTGAGTCGTACAAATGGTTGTTCAGGACATTTTTGGATGTAATGTATAGAGCCCTGTCGGTTAGGCGGGAATTTAAAATTTTGGGACCTTCTTTCTCATCAGCCAATGTTAACGGAGTTAACGTTGATCTTTCATTCCCCAAAATGACAGTGTTAGCCTGTGTTTCAAGCAAATAGCCCTTGGATGCCCTCTCCGCTGTTGTGTCACTCATCTGATGGTGGATCACTAGGTTGTGATCATTTGTCAGATCCACAGCAAATCCGAACGGCAGTAGCATGGTGAGCCGGAGGTACGTGGTACGTTGGATTTGTCAAAACTGTACAAAGTTTTTTGAGAAAAACCTCGCTTATCATATAGCCTACTACTTTTCAAATCTTAAAAGTTTGTGTCGGTTATTGGACGATGCTTGGCGCTGGTTTCTCCCATCACCATTTGTTTGTTTCCAAATATAAATTAAAGACAACATAACCTAAGTAACCAGATGTAGATGATAGGAGAAATATATCTGAGTGGACTTGCTAGAGCCCTGGCCTTGCCCTCTAATATATATATATATATATATATATATAGAAAAATGTTCTAGTCAGGTTTTGCTGACTTTAACTAAAGTCAGCAAATAATACAAACCCTTGGATTGGAATCTTGAGATGAATCTTCCATTAAGCGAATGAGAATCCAAGGGCTTGTGTTATTTGCTGACTTTAGTTAAAGTCAGCAAATGCTAACTGGATCACTTATATATATATATATATATATATATATATATATATATATATATGAGGATTAATGATGTATTGGTAGAGGAAGTATTAATTACTTCTAAATAACTCAAAAAAAGGTAACAATGATTGTGGATTAGGTTGTTCATCTGATCATCCACTTATTATGCCTAATAGAAGCACCAGCATCAGAAGTAGCTACTTCACCCCTAGCAATGCCTGGTTGTCCACAATTCTGTGGCAATATTAGTATTCCCTATATGTTTGGAATTAATTGGCAAGGATTCTTACCACGATACATAGGATGAAATAACTTGAAATGATTCTTTCAATCCCCACAAACCATTTTTAACTAGGTTCAATTTAGAGGTTTTAAACGTATCATGGCCAACCTCCAGATCAGTGATGGTGAACTGTCCTATAGCTTCCAATTGCATAGGTGGTTTTAAACGTATCATGGCCAAAGACGAACTTACACATTCACAGTGTGGGGTTGTGAGAATGCCCTTCTTATGATCCATCAGAATGGAAAAATCTTAATTGGTAGGATGCACTTCGAATTGCAAAAATATTAATATGGTATTGATTGTTGCCAAAACTTAATTCCATATGGCCTTGATATCTATAGTGTTAGAACCATAGGTGATGCAACACTTACAAATTATATGTATGCTTTTCTCTTGACACGTACTAATTGGGAGGCAACTTTTCAACTTGGTCACTGTTCACAACAAAATTAGCCATTCAATGGGGTCGCAACATGTGGCTAATTAAATTGATGTTTAAATGAGATAAGGTTGAAGAAGCAGAGATTTAGCTAAACATGATAGAAAAAAGGGAACGTGGGCAAGAGAAGTTAAATTCAAAAAGGATTAATACACATGGCAAAAGGTTGATTGCCATAAGCTAAATTCATGGAAAATGGTTAGTTATTCATAGCTAAGAACAAAGGGCGAGATGATAATACATTGTTAAGAATGTACAGTGGCTACTATTTACGTTGCAAACAGATATGGTCGTGATTAGCAAGAAACTGTTAGTAGTATGCCCTAATAGCCAATCTCACTGGTGTAATTTAGGATATAAACTTGATTCATGTATTATTATTATTGATTAATAAAATGGGTTTTTGATTATCATGTATTATACTGTTATTATGTTCATGATAAGTCCTTAGAAAAAAAGTCTATATAAGAACTCAAGAGTTGAGATAAGGTGACTTATATTGTTAAAGACTTCTTTCTTAGATATTCCTAGACATAGGATTATTTATTGGGCATTAATAATCCGGATAGACTAGCACAGGTTATGTCTGCTCAATGTGGAGAATGACCAGTCTCAAGTCATTTGTGTAATGACACTAGGACAAACCTGTGGGTGCTTATTTAAGAGCAAGTACATTGAATGTGATAATTGATTGAGTTTGTTGAATGAAGTTTTACTTACATGTCAAACAACAACTCAGGATTACAATGATGCAAGTGATCCTTAGACCTGAGGCACTATAGATGTCTAGTGTTATGGATATTAGGGTTTGATAGTATAACATACATATCCTAACCATGGAATTTGTATAAGTATTCATTGTCCCTAGTAGACCTATCATGGGGACATATGAGTGTACAACAAGGAATCTGTCACTCTCAGTAAAGAGAGGGAATGCCATGTATTATTCTCAAAGATATAATTCATAGAAGTCTTTGGCCAAAGCAGTTGGGAATTAGAAAACTGTTTCTTGAGTATCCCAAGATTGAATTAATATTTTGAGAATCACATACAAAATGTTAAATTAGGGTTTTGACATTTTATCCAATACCCAAGTAATTTAACTAAGGCATTGTTTGATGGAAGGATTGAATTGTATCTTAATTGTAACTGAAGGGTTCACTGTGTTATGATTAACCTTCACACAACCTAGGGTGTGTCTTGACATATTGCTAGATGTCACTCAGGACTAGTAGAGGCCAAAGAGAAATTTATTTCTCAAAAGGAAATTAGAAGAGTTCTAATTTGAACCTTAAATAAAAGTAATTTTATTTGAAGGATAATTTATTATCCTAATTCCTACTACTAGGTTGTTGTGAACCTAAGAGGTCACACACATATAGTTGCAGGCTTCATTTAAAGGAGTAGAGAGAATAATATTATAATTAAGAGTTAGTTATAAGTAAGAAATAATAGGTGTTATTATTTTAAAGATTAATATGCAAATATTAATTAACTAGAATTTCAAGTTATTTGAAATTTGAAATTTGAAATTATTTCAAATTTGAAATTAACATGAGATGGCAAGATAATTAAGATTGCAAATATTAATCTATTTGAATTTCAAGTTAGTTAAAATTTAAATTTGAAATCGTTTCAAATTTGAAATGAGATAACAAGTCAATCCAATAGGAGCTAGCACTCCACATGGATGACTTAATCAAAGGAGGGCTTGCCACTTGGAGCTCATCACTTGTTTTAAGTGATGAGCACTTTGGTTTTTAAAAGGACTCCAACCCCAAATCCGGCCACCCTTAAACGGGACTCCTCTAGTGCTATCTCATCTAAATTCTCTCTCTCTCTCTCTCATCTTTTGAAGCTTGTAACTAGTGTGGATCAATCTTGGAGGCCTTCATCTACTTGGGGCTGACCTACCTTCATTAATCCATCTTAAAGCTTTCAATGTAAGTGATTACATTTATTTAGGTTTTGTTTTATAGCTTATATAATCAATCATGAGATCTTGGTTAATCGGATTCCATGAAAAATTTTATTCCGCTTTATTTCATGGGATTCTTTTAGAAACAAGGATCGTGGGATCATGGGAAGAGCAGTTTACAGCACAACCAGGAAGTGGGAAGTTGGGCATGACAGTTATTTAGTCTATAAAAGATATGAATGAGGTAAGAAAGAAAACATCGACATCCCTCCAACCATAGCGCAATGCTGCCAATTTAGTTTTCTGAGTTCTAAACTTCTTTCAGTTCATGTTATTTACGATTCCCAGTTCATTTGAATTCCCGTATTTCAGTTAGTTTAAGTTCAAGGTCTGTAATTATTCAAGTTCAAGCAGTTTCAATTCAAAGTTCATCCATAGTGATCCTCAACTCGAATGCTGTAAGTTTATTTTCTGCTTTTAATGTCAATTTCATAATTAATTCAAGTTAATTTCAATTGTCAAAGTGCTTGATTCAATTACTATTTCTTAGTTAGTTAGCAAGGTCTAAAGACATTCCATTCAAGAACCCATTTAAGGCCTACCCTCACCTTAAGCAATCGCCTGACCTCAACCACATAGTAACTGACTTGGCATCAAGGCCTTCAAACATATATTGATTTTGGCCAAGAGGTGCTGAGGGTCGTGTTTTAGCAACCTCGATTGGAGTTTTTGAAGTCCTGGCACGCCCACTCATCCGCCACCTCGTGCTGTAGGTTCTTTAGGCGTGAACAGTCACTAACATCACCCGTTAAAGAAATGGAACACGCTCCAATGATGCTGGAATTGATGATGACAAAACCATTCATCTCATTAGACGGATCTCAAGTGTGTTGCTGTTACATGTCACCGGACAATGGGGTGCCAGCTAATTCATGCTACTGTAGTGCAGTGAAACTTGCTAAGGGAACCCTTATATCCCTAGTTGATGTTAAGGTACGTACAATAATCTTTTTATGCTATGTTTGGTGGAGGAAGGGAAAAGTGAAGAGAGAGAGAGGAGAGATGAATAAAGGATGGAGTGAAGAAAGTGTACTATCTGCACTTTTTCTCAGCCCCCCTTTTAGATATGTGAGTGAGAGTTAGGGAATAAAACCCTATAGGGTTCGGGACGGTTTCGGGATGAGGGCTTAAAAACCTGTCCCGCCCCGATTGTATATGTTTATTGTATTTATTTTATATATGTTTATTGTATTTATTTTATAGATATTTTGCAATTAAGTCCCTCCTTGATAAAATGAAATTTCAATCATGCTCCTTAAGGGGTTTAGTTTATTTTACTCTTAGAAGTAGCAATTATCTTTAATTTTCATCGATATATTTGTAATTTGTTTTGGTGTTGAGAAAACTGAGGAAAGTAGAAAGAAAATATCTTATGGAAACACCTCAACTATGTCCAATATTGTATTTGGTTAAGTTGAAAATGATTGATAATTTAATGTTCAAAGCTCTAGTTTCATTTTTTTTTCTTTCTATTTGTGAGGCATTACTACACATGCATAATATTTATAATTTTTTAAGCTTAATTAGTATTGTTATTTATATTAGTTTAAAATAAGATATGCCTTGCCTCACCATTGTAAATGGGATGAGATGGGATGGTAATGGGATGATGTCATTTAATTGGGACAGGAATGAGATTTTCAATCCTGACCCGTACGTCACGGGTTTGGGACGGGAATGGAATGTGGTTTTTTTTAAATGGGACGGGTTTGAGAAATGGATGACCCGTCCCAAACCTGCCCCGTTGACATCCCTAGTGAGAGGGGGAACAAGGGGAGGGGAGGGGCATAAAATGTTAAAAATGATGTTCTATGTTTTTTAATATTCACAAAAATATATATATTTTTTATATCAAATAAACGAGGGTAAAATAGTAAATTAGATATTCCATTATTTTCGTTCTTTTGGAAAAAAAAAAGATGTTTGGTGAGTTCTTTCATATGGATTTTTAAAAGAAGTCAGGTTTTGGGAAGTCCATTCGGGAGAAGAAAAAAAAGATTGCTTTTGAAAATCCATGTCTGTAAGAAGAATAACTTCCATACTTTTTTTTTATACAAAAGGACTTATAAAATCTGCATTTGTCAAACACTATTTTTTTTTTTTTTTTCTAAATGACTTTTTAGAAAGTCCATCTTAGAAATAACTTATCCAAAAATAATTTCCTTTTGCTCGAACCTACGCCAAATGCCACCTATAATCTGCATAATTGTTGTCATATATAAGTTAGGCTCCTCTTTGGCAAATCCCTATAAGAACAATCAAGTGACTGGTAACCCACAATTTTGCTAGGCCGAATTTAGTGGAACATTCAAACAAAAAAAAAAAAAAAAGTGGAACATATATCAAAATCAGCTCGGTTGATGGGATAACTCCATCTAAAATTTTCAAATCATTCATAAAAGTTTTTCTCACACACGGTCCAAAGATTTTGAATGAAATTAAATCGATACAATATCCAATCACAGTTATATGGGAGCACGTACTTGACTATTTGAGGGGCACATCAAATGGCAAGCTCTAATCACTTATTATCAATAACATCTCGACAATTATATGGGTATCTGCTACATATTTCAAATTCTTTTTCATATTTCCAACATAAATTGCATCATCGCTACATTCTTCAACTGAATGCACTATCATTTATCAATTAATACCTTATACGGCAATGATTAATCAAAATCATAAAGAACAATACTATTTCATCCACTGTTTTCTATCCACGTACCTTGGTTGATATTTGATGTGTGGTTCACAATAATAAATATTATACTTTTATTTTTTTCAACATCATGAAAATTATCAATCAATGAGTTGAAAAATAGCACAAGTTCTTAATACATTACACCAAAAAAAAAAAAAAAAAAAAAAAGAAAAGAAAAGAAAAAAAAAAAAAAAGATAGCTGAATTGATTTAAAATTTTAGTTCATTAATAAGGATAAAACAAGTCTCTTATTAGGAGTAATCAACTCGCAGTAGGGTTGTGATCCAAATAAAAAAAATCTCTTATCATTTAATTTTCAAGGGCAATTTCCATGAATAATCCTAAGTTTCCAAAATATTACGCCTACGAACCCGATCCAAAACTAATTACGGATATACACCTATTACTGTTTTTTTTGGACAAAATTACCCTTAAAATTGAAGTTTGACCAATTTGTACAGAATCACCAATTTTATGTATAATCCCCAAAAATAAACAGAATCCCCAATCCCCAATTTATCTAATAATCACTAATATTGTTAAGAATCCCCAATCCACTTTATGTCACGTCTAACATTTAATGCTAGTCATTCAATGTCCCCCGAATTTTTGTACATGATCCCTAATTTTATGTATAATCCCAAAAAATAAACAGAATCCCCAATCCCTAATTTATCTAATAATCACCAATATTGTTAAGAATCCCCAACCCACTTTATGTCACGTCAGCATTTAATGAAGATCATTCAATGTCCCCCCAAATTTTTTGTACAGAATCCTCAATTTTATGTAATTATCTTTGTGAATGAACCCTAACATTCTCTCTCATCAAAGATGAAAGTGATGATTCATTCCTGCGCACTCATTTATCTTCATACATAAACCTACTAGAGCCAATGAGTACCGATTACACCTTGTTGGTTAAGGATGTACGAGATACTATTAAACTCAAGTGGCCTATGCATAAGATAACTATGGTGCCTCAGGTCTAAGGATTACCAAATTAATGGACGTAACATAAAAATATTCTTGCACATTATGTTCAGTGTACATATTCTCTAATATACACCCACATAATAACTATAGTGTCACTACACAGATAGAAAAAACTATCTATCCTCCTATTGGAGCTAGTTTAAATCTGTGCTACTCTTAATGGTTTATAAACGTCCACTTTAATAAACCTATGAGTGGGAACTTCTTTAGAATAAATGTGTATGAGTAATATGAGTCTCCATATCTCAATTGCAACAACTTGAGATACATATTTATCTTATCATTTATTCATGGACCTTATCATATATATATTTTAAATAGACACGACAAGTTGTAGCTTCAAATTAATATAATATGAAATTAATATGCCCTTTAGGATTGGTTTTAAGGCATACCTCTAACAGGTGAAGCTTTTATAGTCCATCAATGGTGGATAGAAACCCTAGCTGTGTTTTTGGCTTATGTATGAGCTTTAAAACCCCATAAAACTTGCTTCTCTTGGCTTGTTTTTACCCGAACTCAACTTATGATGGTCCAAGGATTAAATCCCAGCAATTTTGAGCTTTGGCCGTGAGCCATGAGATGGCCATGGCCATCATCTTCTTTGTTGGGACACTAGGGTTTCATGTGGAACCCTAGTTTTATAATATATTTTTTTTTCTGATTTTTTATTTTTTTGTTATCGTAATTTAGCTAAAATCATTCCGATGACAAAAACATGTTTTAAAATATTTTTTCATATGAATTGGATAGTAAAATAATTTTTTGATAATTTTATATTTAATAAAATTGTTTTATTGAATATATACAATGGGCTAAGTAATATTAATTTATTAAAATGGGTTTATGAAACTTCATTTTTCTGGAAATTAATATTATATTATTTTCTTATGATTATTTAAGAAAATACAAGGTTAAGTTTAGTCCTAATGAGATTAGGATTGAGATTAAGTTTTCATGTTTATGGAAATTTAACAAAAGCTTTATTATACATGCATGCCTCCATTATTTACTTATTTTGAGCCTTTATTTATTTGCAATGTGATTGTGTCTATCATGTGATGGTGATGATTATATATGGACTTAAGACCAATTAAAATTGGATGTGATTGGCCGCTTTAATGTGATTGAATTTAGGGTTATGGAATTTATGGTCATGTAATTTAATTGGGGCTTTGTAGACATCCATTTTTTACCATGGGAAAGGTCATGAATGGTTGCCTATGATTTGAAGTGGAATAGGGTGTTGAAACCCTAAGCCGCTCATAGTACTATTTTGTGTAGTTAGTTAAAGGTCATTATCGCATGTAGGTTTTTAGGTCAGATTGAGTCGGTTCATTTTGCATTTAGTTTTTAGAGAGTCTAGGAATGTCCCTAGTAAATTTCATGACATTCCGAGCCAGACTTAATAGGAAATAAGGCCTTTTGTGACTTAAAAGGCAGCATTGTCCTTTGGATCACAAAAGCTCTTAATGACTGTCGATCTTGTCCCGAATGGTCTCGAGGCTTTAGCATGGATATTTAGGGTGTGTTTAGTAGCTAAGTTGATCAGTGACAAAGTCCATTGAGCCTTTGGGCTCATGTTTGGCTCTTAAAGCCCAAAGGGCCATTTTAAGCTTAGATTAGGGTTTCAACCAGGAATGACTGGAATTTGATCTTTTTGTCAAAACAAAGCCTTCAAAAGCTTTAAAACACTTTCTTAAAATGTTTCTAAAACTTGTTTCGAGAAGTGGAAATGATCTCGAGAGCGATTGGTTAGTGGATTTCAAAACCATAAATGGGCTTAACAGGCCCAAAACAGCTAATCGGTCGGTTTTTTCCTAAAAACTTTAACTGTGGTCAATGAATTTTTACTTCAAACACTTCTTAAAACATGGAGAATAGAATAACGATCATTTTGGCGCTTGAATCATCGAATTTGGACTTGAAACGGGCCCAAAAAGCCGAGAAAAGCCGAAACCGGGTCGAAATGGGCTGAGATAGGCCCATATAGGGCAAATTTGCACTGGGGGTTCGATTATTGTCCCCCTAGGGACGGCCAACCGTCCATGGTGGACGGCCAACCGTCCATGGGTGGACGGTCACCCGAGATTAGTCTCCTGTTCCGCCAAATTTTCAACTTTTGAGTGTTTTAAGCCTTTGGGACTCTCTCACAGCCGAGTTGGGTCAGTTTGAAGCACTATGAACGACCTTGGGGATTGGGGAAGACTCATTTAGGACCTTTGGATCACTCCTTAGGGTTTTAATGAGAGCCATTGATCAAGATAGAGGCCTCTCCTATATATACACCACTTATAAATCAATTAAAAGAGGATGAACTTTATGGAGAGAGACTCTAGCACTTGAACCAGCCCCCTAGAACCTTAGCTACACTTTGAAGGGCATTGGAGCTTGAAGAAGAAGGCTAGGAGCAAGGAAGAAGAAAGCTAAAGGTACATTCGAACACACCATTGCTCTTCTATCGAAGTTTTACATAACATAGTTAGGATTTAGTTTATTTAAAGTAGTTTGGGTTTTCTGCAGCATTTATACTTTAGTTTCTTCTAATTATATGCATAATGTAGGTTAGGAATGCATGTTTAGAAGTAATGTTTTGATGTTTAGAAGTAGTATAAATTGAGTCTTGCATATAGGGATTTAGTCTTGCATGATTAGTTTTCTATTTTGAGTCATATTATAAGTTTAGATTGTTTAAATGTTCTTGCATGATGAATATGGCTTTCTTCCTAATTTAAAAGCATGATGATTGCTATATGAGTGTTGTGAGCATGTTTATGATTTATTTCATGTCTGGAATGCATATTAAATATATAGTTTGAGTCTTTATCATGTTAGGATGTTAGAAGTAGAGTTATGCATTGTTATTTCATAAATAGCATTATTATTATTCTTAGTTACTAAGGTTTATCACATAGAATGCTTAAGTGTGGATTGATATATGGATTGTGTTCGAGGGAGCATGATATGGTAAGTTTCTCCCCTTGTGATAAGCATGATGTGATTTCTTGATTGTTTTGCATAATATTTTAGCATGTTATTTTAGTATGCATATTAGGTTGCATATTAGTCATTCTCACCTTTTTATTTGTTATTTTCATGGGTTTTAGTTCATTTTAAAAGGTATATTCAAATTTGTCCAGAAATTGAAAATACCTTTAAAGTGTATTAAGAGTCATTTTTTAGGATTAAATTCAACTTAGAAATATGCCTAGGTTCACATAGTTGAATTAGTTTGCATTTAGGATCATTCTCATGCATTGTTTAGATTTGATTTATTACATTTTCATTTATTTTGTTTAAATTCCAGCAATATCCATGTTAGTATTCTAGGTCATTAAACTAACTTAGGAGTAGTTAGAGACTCTAGGATTAGGGGGGTCACTTGACCCCACCTAAGACTGTCCTTTGTTGTAAGAATTGTGATAGGAATAGAATTCTGTCTAATTTAGGAGTCTATTTCGAGAAAAACTCTGAAAGAAAGTGATTTTGAAAGTTTTTGAATTGGAATGAAATTCCATCTTTTATGAAAACGTGTTTTGATCGAATTTCATTTATCGAAGTTAGAGTCCTATATAAGGTAGAATCCTTTCAGCTATGTAGTTCATTACAATAGGATGAGTCCTAGGCATTCGAACTACGACGGACTTTGATCTCTATCAAGACACTAGTAAAGTACGTAGGCAGCCAGTAGGGCGCAAGTCCAATCTTAGGTTGACTGTATGTCTCCTAAGGCCTTTAGGGTTTTGTTTGCTTCTTCTTATTGTCTAGTATTATTATTTATGTAATATTATTCTTATTTTTGTGGTTGATTAGATAATTAGAAATTTCATGATAAGATTTTGATAAAGCCCAAAATTAATTAGGAGACATTTAATTAGGGTGAGATAGGTACCTACAGAATGCGTTCTGGAACCTTTCTATCTCATAACCTAGCCCCCGAATCCAAATTTTGGTTTAAAGACTTGCCTTTCCTTAAAATATGGAGTCAATGTTTTATTGAAAATAAAATTTTTTTTATGATTTCCTTATTCCTTAAAAATAAGGTGGCGACTCCCAGTTTTTCTCAAACTCTTATCCTTTTTTCAAAAACCAATCTTGAGTGGGTAATAGAGAATGATAAATGAGTAGATAAAAGAGAAGGGGAAATAGAGAAGGATGATAA